>JAKSZU010000002.1:171170393-171365393 GCA_026018925.1 Tupaia tana | reverse complement strand
GATAGAAAGGGAGAAATCACCCCCCGGGGGGATGGCCGTGCCGCAATCCCTTCTCCATTCTCCTCTCGGGATCTTGGGCACGCACACACACGTGCCCAGCATGAGTTTAAACCACCGGGTCCGGGACTCGAAGCACAGTCGGCTACATGGGAGTTTAGCAGCATAGCCATTACGCTAACTATTGGTCCTCCGCATAATTTTTTAATAACATGTATTTTCCATGAACTTTTAGAAAATCCCTTGCATATATGATATATCATAATACATTATGAATGACTCTACTATTTATGATATGCTCTTTTTTTTTTATGACAGCACCCATGCATGAGAGAGAGACAAAAAGAGAGAGAAGACCACACTTGACAGGGTCGTGCCATACCATAATCCCTCCTCCAGCCCTCCAGCTTCTCAGAGTTCTCGGTTCCATGCACTCAATGTGTTTTCAAGCTGACCTGGAGATCTGAACCCACAGGCAGGCATAGGGTTTCCAACCTTTCTGGGCATGTGTGTTACTGCTACACATGGCAGTTGGGGCCTGTTTAACATCTGAACAATCTAAAAATACCTCTACTTTGAAAAAATAAAAAAAAAAACAGGCAAAACAAACAGAAAACAGTAAACCTGTGCTGAATATGTAGCATTAGACATTAGAAACTATATTTTAAATGTAAAATTAAGTGGATATATGGAGAACCTTCTTTTTAACCCAATCCCTACCATTTAAAGTTTATTTATTAATTTTTTTTCACTAGAGGAGACAGCAATAGAGAGGAAAAAGGAGGCACATTGAGCAAAGGTATTCCCTCCATGATCCTACCTCAAGCCGTAGCCAGTCAGGATAATGGGCACACTCATTCTCAGTGTTCACAGAGAGACTTCAAGATGCAAAACTGATACCTTCCCACATGGCTTCATCATTGTGGAGTACTGGGATATGCCTGCACCATTGGTGCTGGATCATTTAATAAAACCAATAATCTTTTAGTTCAATCAACTCTTTGTTGTGTTATTCTACATGTTAGGTCAAGGCATGATTGCCTTTCATTGCCATTATGTTGCATTCTGTAATGATTTATGCACTTCCACAGTTATTTGCACATAGTGAAATCCCAACCAACTGCTTTGATACTTTCTGTGCCTTCCAAGATGCGGATCTTTTAGATAAATACCTGCCATGTGTCTGGTATAAAATTCTGCACCCTGGGATCTGGATCACTCCTTTCTTCTCGAAGTAAGTATGGGCCCATGTGTGTTAACTGAAACCGAGCTGCTCCCATATGAACTGAATATTTAGAAATTTCTTTCTCTGCACCTGATGTCTTCACCTAAAATAAGCATTATATAGTAAGCTTTCATACTAGTTTGCAACTTTTAAGGTCAGCATGGAAAATTTATTATCAATCATGTTATAATTTGCTTTGCTTTAACAAGATTATAATTTCATGTTTCTTTCAATATTCTACAAATCCTAAAATTGTATAAACCAATTTCAAAGTAAACAAAGTAGGGCAAAAATTTTGTTCTAATATATCACTATTCTGATGTATGGAACATAAATAATATATCTTTACTATAATTTTAAAATACTGTCCTATATGCCAATACCATGTTCCACTGAAAATTATGAAAATGTAATATGAAATTTATCTTTTAATTACAATTCAGTGTAAACTTTAGTAGTCATTAAGCATGAACAATCCACTTATACATAAATATACACACAAATATACACACATAAAAACTAAAAATTGCATTTCTATTAAGAAATATTTTTAGTCTTAAAAAAAGAAAAAAATCATTGGTAAAGAAAATATTCTTATAAGGATCTATGTAATAAATATATTACCTTACAAATCAAATTATTTTACCCAAAGAAGTCTATCCAATAATAAACAACATAAGGAACATACCATCACAAGAAATTACCACATTTGACTTAGCCTCCATTCTTGAAGGTCTGATCAATCTTGATTATGCTAATGCAAGCAAATCATTGGAAGTAAAAATTTACGGGTGCTAGTTGAGAATCTACCACAAATGTTTCAATATCTTGAAACATTGAGGGCTTGAAACAGGAAAAACTTCCATTTAAAAATTGCCAGAAACATAATTAAAGTGTTTCAACAGTTAGCATTTTTTTCTCTATTTACTTACTTATCGAAAAGAAAACGAAACTATAGTAGTAGTTTAAGTCATGCAACAATAAAGTCAGTGTCCTATTTTCGATTGAAATAGTTGGAAACTGTTAGCTATCTGTCCACAATCATCATCAAGTCTTTTTATTTTGCTTTGTTTTAGTCCTTTAGAAGGAAAGAATTGCTTTCCTAGAGCTTATAGATTTATTTTTATTTGTTTATTTAGAGATTTTTGCTATAGGGTGTGTGCACTCGCCACAGAGATAGAGAGATACAGAAAGACAAAAAGGGAGAAGTCATCTCCCAGAAGGGATGGCCAAATTGCAGTCCCTTCTGCTCCACTCTCCTCTGGGGATTTTGGGCATGCATGCACACATGTTCAGCATGAGTTTCAAGCTGCCAGGTCTGGAACTTGAATCATGGTCGACCATGTTGGATTCCAACACCTTCACCCTTATGCCACCTGCTGGCATTATAGGTTTATTTTAAGAAAACTTTTTTCTCCTGATTGTTCATATCCCTCAAAAGAATGAGGCAACAGCTCTTCTCTGTGGTAAATAAGCCATAAACTCTTACAAGTATGAAGGAGGGGCAGAACAAATAACGGCATGTCTAGTCCTTACTATGGTTGGATATAGACAAGGCTCTCATTCATATTCTCCACTGAGACATTTTTCTGCAGCATGATTATTTCTATATGCATCAGGCTTCAAAAGTCTACAAAACTTTTAAAGAGAAGCTAAATCCCATTCTACTCTAACTATTTCTAAAGATTAAAAAGAAAGAGGCCTTCCAAATTAGTTTTATGAAGCCTCTATCACTTTCATTCCCCAAACAGACAAGGGAAAAAAACAAAAAACAAAAAACAAAAAAACCCCAGAAAACTACAGACCAATTTCTGTAATGAATATAGGTGCAAAAATTCTCAACAAGATACTAGCAAATCATATCCAACAACACATTAAAAAGATTATATACTATAACCAAGAGGGCTTTATACCAGGGATGCAAGGATGGTTCAACATATGCAAAATAATAAACGCAATACACTGTATTAACTGGAAGAAAGATTAAAAAAACATATGATTATATCAATCAATACAGAGGAAGCACTTGATAAAATTCAACATCCCTTCATGATTAAGACTCTCAGAAAAATCAGCATAGAAGGGACGTTTCTCAGCACAATAAAAACCATTTATGAAAAACCCACAGCTAACATCATACTGAACGGGGAAAGCTGAGAGATTTTCCTCTAAAAACTGAAACAAGACAAGGATGTCCACTTACTCCACTCCTTTTCAGTATTGTACTGGATGTCCTAGCCAATGCAACTAGACAAGAGACTAAAATAAAAGATATTCAGATAGAGAAATAAGAAGTGAAATAATCTCTGTTTGCGGATGACATGATTATATACATAGAAAACCTGAAAGAGTCCACAGAAAAAACTCCTAAGAGTAATAAATGAATACAGTAAAGTGGCAGCATACAAAATCAACTTATAAAAATCTATAGCATTTCCATACACCAACAGTGAACAGATTCAGGTAGAATTGCAGAAAGCAATTCCATTTACAAAAGAAATAAAATATCTAGGAATAACTCTAATCAAAGAAATCAAAGACCTTTACAATAAAAACTACAAAAAACTAAAATGGGAAATCAAGAATGACACAAAAAAGTGAAAAGACATCCAATATTCCTGGATTGGAAGAATTAATATAATAAAAATGTCAGCTCTACCCAAATTAATCTACAAATGTAATGCAATCTCAATCAAATTACCAGACATTCTTCACAGATTTAGAACAGTCACAGAATTCATCTGGAAGTGTAAAAGACCTCATATTGCCAAAGCAATACTGTGCAAGAAGAGGTGGAGTAGGAGGTATCTCACTCCCTGATCCCAAAATGTATTACAAAGCTGTGATAATCAAAACAGCATGGTATTGGCACAAAACAGACAGGTGAACCAATGAAACAGAATGGATATCCCAGAAATAACCCCTCAAACATATAGCCAACTGATTTTTGACAAAGAGTACCAATCAATCCAGTGACGAAAAGAAAATCTCTTCAACAAATGGTGCTGAAAGAAAACCTGAGTATCCACCTGCATGAGGATGAAACCAGACCCCTATCTTTCACTATTAACCCAAAATGGATCAAAGATCTAAACTTAAGATGCCAAACTATAAAAATACTGCTGAATAATATGGCAGAAATTCTTGGAGACATCAGAGCATGCAGAATCTTCTTAAATAAGACCCTTAAAACACAGGCAATAATTCCAAAAATAGACAAATAGGTTTACATCTGGTTAAAAAGCTTCTGCTCAGCAAAAGAAACAATAGAGCGAATTGGCAACCCTCGGAATGGGAGAATGTATTTGCAAACTATGCTTCAGACAAGGGACTGATAACCAGAATATACAAGGAACTTAAGTGGTTTAACCCCCCAAAAATGATCAACCCAATTAAAAGATGAGCAAATGAGCTGAACAGACAACTCTCAAAGGAAGATATATAAACAGCCAAAAAGCATATAAAAAAAAGTTCAACATCCCTTATCATAAGAGAGATTCAAATCAAAACCACAATGAGATACCACCTAACCCTAATAAGAATAGCCAAGATTACAAAAATGAACAATGATAAGTGCTGGAAAGACTGTGAAGAAAAGAGAACTCTCCTATACTGTTGGGGGGAATGTAAATTAGTATAGTCATTGTGGAGAACAATATGGAGCTCACTAAAAAACTTACTTGTAGAAGTATTATAAGATCCAGCAATTCCACTCCTGGGTATCTACCCAAAGGCCAGGAAACCACTGTCAGAAAAGTGCATGCACATCCATGTTTATTGCAGTGTTGTTCACAATTGCTGAGACATGGAACCAACCTCAACTTCCACAAACAGATGAATAGATTGGAAAAGTGTGGCACATATACACTATGGAATACTACTCAGTCACAAAAAAACAACAAGACCCTTGCACTTGATACAAAGTGGACAAATATGAAAGATTTACAGCTGAGTGAAGCGAGTCAGACTATGAAAGAGAGACACTTTATGTCGCAATATAAATGTCCACACTCTATGGTGGATATTGAAAGAGTGGAAGATATAGAAGCATGGAGAATGTTGTGAATACTGGAGACAGTGTGAGAGGAGGGTGGAAGGTGGAATAGGGAAGGGAATCAAGGAGAAAAATTAAAAAGACATTTAAGAGACACAGAAATGGAGAATAGTTTATTGATGACAGCATGTATGATAATATCTTTAACTGGATTTGTGTGTAGTGTACTATGTTGAGAGAATTCTTTATAAGCTGTGGTGAAACACAGTGATTGAATGTATAAAGTAAAATGAAAAACAAATAAAAACTAAAAAAATAGTCTTGCTAAACATGTTAATCTTGTTATATAAGCCTTGATAAATAGGAAAGTAGAATTTTAGTTATGGCAATTGGACAGCAAAAAGTGGGATTTCATCCATGCTGTTTACCTATGAGGCTAGAACAAAAGCTCTCTGGGAAACTCAAACTCTCCACATGGACATACAGAATTGCCAAGGTCACCTAAGTCTAGCAGAGTAAGACATAGTGAGGAAGGATTCATGGACTCTGCTAATATTCTTCAGGAATGTTAACCTAAAAAGTCTGGATTCCTGTGGTAGGTCAGTATTAAATGATATAAAGCCACAAAAGGAAGGATTAGTTCAGAAGTGGGAAGCTAGTTATGCCTCCATTTTCTGAAATGTCATCTCGAGTTAATTCATTGATATCTCTCTCCCCATTCCACCTATTCTTATATTGATAACAGGACTTCCATTTTAAGTAAGCCCAAGCAGTAGCACAACTATAACTTCCATTTATACATGCAATATCTTCATGGATTTCAAGCCACTACTTAGATATTTTGTATTCAAAAAATATTTTCTCTTCAAACAGATTCTTCAGAAGAATTGATGACAAAAAGAAAATGTAAAGGAGTCAATATATGTGAAAATATTCAAAACATATTATTTATAAGCAGATTTTTCCTAAAAAGAAATATATGTTAATTCAAGATAAATATACATGTATAAACAATATTAAACCAATTCTTATACAGACTAATGTATAGTTAACAATTAACTATTAATGAGATGTACATTTATTCTAAATACATTCCATAAAACTCACATTCTCACACACATACACACACATACTGGGAATATCATGCAACATTTTCCAGATTATTTACCTGAGAACATAATGAGTGTGCCAGGTTGTCAAATCCAATGTATTTCAGATATTTGGCTAATTTTTGTCTGTGTGTATTTTGTAAGAATTCTGAATATTTTTCATGGATTATGTGAATCCTTTTCATCAACTGAATTACTATGCTTAGGTCTTTGGGCTCTGCTTCTGTTGAAGTAAAACACGTGCATGTACAAATTAATTGAGGCATGACACTAACACCAAAACCCCCAAAGATCATTCAGCTTTATTACAAAAGCCCATTTATATAAATCACTCATAATGATACAGGAACTCATAATGAGCATGATTGCATTTAACAATTAGGAGAGTGGGTTCTTAAGTTTGAAAAGGGTTGCCAAATTTAGCAGGTATAAATACAGGACGCCCAATTTGAGACAAATATTGTGTAACACATACTTAGGTTTAAAAATTCATTGTTTACCTGAAATTCAAATTTAACTTGATTGTGATTGATTTAGGAGCATGAAAAGTTACCTCTAAATCTATTTCCTTTATATGTACAGAGAGGATACTAACAAAGGGTTTCATCTAATTTCATTTTTATAAGGATTCAACAACATAATTCTTACAAAATCCTTGTAAAATGAAACAATAATGGCAGTAGGTATAGGACTAATACCAAATTTGGTCTAACCTGATACTTTGTGAAAAGATATCCATTTCACATTGGATTCTCCTAATATTTACTTCCCTGTGGTTACAATTAAGAGAGAAATAATGCACATTCTTTGGTCCTCATCCACATTTATTTGTACTTCCGTCTACTAACTATTTAACTTGGGCATATACATTGGACTAAGAGTTATATTAAAGTTATTGCTCTGTCACTGACGCATAATTTGTTCTCCTACAACCTCAATGTTTTATGTTTAGTATCATGTACAGGGCCCTACCTCAAATAATTGTAATAATTAAATTATATATTGATATATAGAGATAGAGATGATAGATAGATAGATAGATAGATAGATAGATAGATAGATAGATAGATAGACAGACTCAGTCTATGGCAGGCTCTGAAGAATTGTTTGTTAAACTTAAATTTAAATTTAATCTGTCCACCAATACGTATCATGTACATAAATAACTATGTCATTATTACTGATTTGAACAAAAGAAAATCCTCATTCCTTAGACTTCATAAAGAGTTCCCAAATTCACTAAATAACAGAATAATCAGTAGCTACATATAATTTTTAGATGCTTATATACCTGATTCTAGACAGTATTTCAGCCATACTTTGAAACAGGCCTCCAATCCCACCATTTCTGCTATAAATTTTACAGATTTAACAGGACATGCTTGGAGAAAATCTTCTAATCTTCTCAATCCAGAGTTCAGATTCACTTTAATTTCTTTGTGAATAGACAAGGACAAGTTATTCCACCTTTTTTCCTCCCTTTTTTTCAGTTTAGCTAGCTGCTTCTCTTTATTTTCTTCAGTAAATTTTTCTGCATTCATCTTCTAAAATAAACAAAGAAATAGAAATCAAATCAATTAAACAATAACAGCAAATGTTTCCAGGATAATACAGTCAATATTTTTGAAGAAAGCATTTAATATTTGAGGCTATTAGTTTACCATCCAGGGCACTGAAGTGGCACATCAAAGAGGACCTTAGATGCAGCAGATATTATAATTAAATGTCAATGTCTGTTTTCTTTATAAGTACTGTAATTTTCCATCCTCTTTCTCTGTCTCCACAGCTATATTTCCTTTATCTATTATGCTAAAACAAACAAACAAAAACAAAACAAAACAAAACAAAACAAAACCAGTATTCTGGCATTCAAAGTCCAGCAAATAGCATAGTGGTGGGAGTGCTGGACTCCCACATGGCCAACCACAGTTTGAGTCCTGAACCCAGAGGCATGAAACTCATGTCAGGCTCATGTCATGAATGCCCAAAATCCCAAGAGAATATATGAAAAGGGATTGCAATCCCTAGTGGGTGATTTCTACATTCTCTCTCTCTGTCACTTTCAGTGTCTTTGACAAATAGCAAAAATCTCTAAAAAAATTAATAAAAAAGAAAACTAAACTAAGGTACAATTGGTATATACATCTTTTATAACACTAAACCAACTGTGGTATAATCACAAAACCTTCCTGGAGTATAACACACTGTATTGTACACACATGACTAGTACAAATTTTGTTTAGTGACTCTCAAAAGAAATCTAATAGACCTTTCCGTCAAAAGCCAGGGTCTTGTTTTTTATGGCTGAGTAGTATTCCATATAGAAAGTAGATAAATATGGAAGTTTTACTGCTCAGTGAAGCAAGCCAGGCTATGAAGGAGAGACATGGTATGTCCCCACTTAATATATACCAAGTGTCCACACTCTGTTACCAAAACTTAATGACTAAAGGATATAGAAACACAGGAAATGGTTGTGAATACCAGATGTAGTGTTGGAAAAGGGTGTGTGAAGGAGTAGAGTCTGAGGAAAGACATTAAGGAGAAAAATAGGCAAAGCATTAATTGAACAAAGAAATGGGGTTATCTATTAAAGATAACTTTATAGTATTACCAACTGGACTGGGGAGAAATGTGCACATGTTGGAAAATTCACTTTGCAAGCTAAATAACATGATTGAATGCATAAAAGAACTTGAAATTAAACAAATTTTAATGGGGTATTATGAAAGTAGTTATAAGTACTAGCAAAAGTAAATCTAATATTCTAATATCCGAATTACAGCATACTGCCATAGCCCATCTCTATGACAAAATTTCTTGTACAAACTTCAGGGCATGTCTGTAGTTAGCCCACCTCCATCCTCCACCTTTCAATAGGGAAATATTAAGCCATCTTAAAACTACCTCAGTGCCAATTAAGTAGTGTTAGTTCCTCATAGGAGAAGTACATCATTACCAGAGGTAAAACCATATTCCCAAAGAGTGTGATCTATGGGAATAACATATAGAAAAATGACATTCCTTAGGCATAAAGACTAAAAAATATTTTTCAGCATATATGACAAGAAATACTATTGATAGATTTTAAATATATGTAGCTCTTAGCAATCGATAAAAATTCTATAGCAAATAGCAAATGGAGAATATTAAAGGGGCCAGACAATGGTGCAGTGGTACACTGTGACATTTTGTGAGGCAGACTCATGTGGGAAGGTTACTGGCTCATATCCAGAGACCACTGCGCCAATTACATGTTTTCCCCTAGGCCAAGCTGGCTGAAGCTGGGAATTAATTGTGACACTAAGGGTGCTTTCTCTCTCTTTCTCTCTTTCTCTTTATATGTGTGTGTATTATATATCAATGATATCTCTCTATATATATATATAATTATTGGAAGAAATAAATAAACTTTAAGAAAACATATGGTAGAGAAACTCATAGGGAAAAATTCCAATTGGACTCTAAATTTTGATAAGATATTCATATCACTGAAACACAAAACACTAGGATTAAAACCTCTTGTTGAAAAGAAGTAATAAATAAATAAATAATAAACAAACAAAAGGCATGCTGCTCATACACCAATAATGGTAATCCTTACAACTAAGTGGTTAGTTACAAGTACAAACCTAAGAGCTCAGCTTGGCTTTGCTACTCAATATCTATTTAACTTAGCAAGGTGCTTTTTACCTAGGAACACAATAGACCTGGCACAGCCTAGTAGTTCAGGGAACTGGGCCCCGCATGGCTGACCATGTTCAGATTCTGGCCTTGGCAGCTTCTAAACCACTCCAAACGTGTATGCATGCTCCAAATCCAGATAGGAAGAAGAAATGGAAAAGGGATTTTAGTCTGACCACACTCCATTTGGAGGGTACTTTCTCTCCTTCTCATTTTGTGTCTCTCTTTCTCTCTCCCTCACATGCCCTTTGACAGTTAAAAGAACTCAACACATCAATAACATATCATTATTACTATTGAACTGTTGGAAAAGTCGTGACACATTTTTACATGGAAAAATAGGCCATGACTTTTTCCATGACCCGATATTTTTATGTAGAAATATATAAAAACATGTACAATTTTTAAATTGTGTTGTTTACAAATGCTCATAGATTGAAATATTTGAAAAATATTCACTGAAAGGTTTATTGCAATAAGTTTTGAAGTGGGTAGAATTTTATTAATTTTTTTTCATTTTTTAAGACTTTTCTAGGAAACCTAAACAAAGATACTTAAAATTTAGAAAACAATGTGCTATTGTAGATGTATATAATGACATGAAAAGATATTAATTATGTAGTAAGTAATGGGTGGAAAACTAGGTGAAATATATGGAAACTTTTTTGTAAATAAAACAAAAACAAATCACTATATAAATGAAAATAACTGAAAAGGTATATTTAAAAATGTTAATAGCATATAATTACCTGAGAGATAAGAAAATACAGATTTTTATTTTCTCTTTTTTCTTCTTTTTTATTTTTCTATAGTCCAACCAGGAACTTACTAAACAAATAATAATATGACCATTTTATGGAATATTATGTATTCAAATGTCATGAAAGGCTCCAAATTATGTTTCAAAAGATTTTTAATAGTAAAAGGAAATGACTACAGGAAATGCATCACAATGTTTATACTGCTTAACTCTGTGCAAAGGCCTTATTAGAATTCTGTTTTCATCATTATATTTTTCTTTATCTTTTGAAGCTCAAAGTATTTTGAGTATACTTGATTTGACAGTTACTTTTTTTTTTTAAAGGATAGCTTTGGGGGGCCAGCAAGTGGCTTAGCAGTTAAGGTGCTGGACTTCTGCAAGGCTTACTGTGGTTTGAATCCCAGACCAAGCAGCTTGAAACACATACTGGGTGCATGTACATGTGTGCCCAAAATCCCAGAAAGAGAACGAAGGAGAAGGAGTTGCAGCGTGCCCATCCTCTGTGTACATGGGGGTGGGGGGCAAGTTCTTAATTTCTCACTTTCTTTGTCTCTCCAGAGAATGCAAGCACCCTATAGCAAAAATCTCTCTTAAAAATAAATAAAAAGACAGGATAGTTTTCTTCTCTAATAACACATGAGATGACCACTGTGTATAGTGCTGGATGTGGTGAATGCAGGTCTGCTGTGGAAAGGGTAGAGTCTCAGACTTCCACATGACTGAGCTCTGCTAGGTCAAGGAAGTACCTGCTGTCTTCTTTTGTGTCCAGAGGAATTTGCTGGAAGTGGAGGCAGAGGTCTTCCTATTACAATCTGTACTGCTCTGTTACGGCTTATCAAAGATTTTCCAAAGAAATGATAAAAATGATGTAATTTCTGTACTTTCCTCCTTTCTTTGGCATCTTTAGATTTGACTGTAGGAAAGAAATAATTAAAATACACAGACATTACTTTTTATAAATAGAATTTCCTGTCTGAAAGCACTCATGAGAAAGACGTTGACTCACATGAATTTAATTATAGACACATTAGAGAGACTGAGGTATAGAGATATAAAAAAATGAGCTATATTTAAATATCACTGAAGGATTTAAATTAACATCTGTTATTTACATATTCCTATTTATCATTTACCAGGCATTATAGGTCTGTCCCGCAAAATAAGTCCATAGTGAGCTTAGGCCCCGCTTATCTTCTGATATATCAAAACCACAAAAGAAAACAGAAACTGGCAGCTTTTCAGCACTGAGCACAAGGTCCAGAAGAAAGTGCATGAAACATCTATATGGACCTCAGACTTGCAAACAGAGTCCCTGAAAACTACCCCAGAATCAGGTCAGAAATATTTGGCTAAATAACTTAGTCAAATTCCTTGTGATAGTATGGAATGGACTGTGAAAACAAGACATTACCAATTTACAGAGTATTCTTAGTCTAAAGCAGCCCTAGACTCATCTTAAAGGAATGTATCACGGCTGGGAATAAATACCCCTGCTGAGATTAAGCGATTTACCCAACTTGCTGCCCAACTATTCCCCGTCTGTATGATGCCCCGAAGAGCACCAGAGAGCAGACTAGATCCCCTTCTCTCATTCGGATACTAATTTCCCTGACTGCTTTGCAGACCACTCCTGAGGAGTATTCAAATGATTCCTAACTCAGCAATGAGAACAGAAAATGCCAGAAGCCAGGAATATACTTCAAACGGCCTGTGGCACTGACTGGCCACCCTATCACTGAGGGTACTGAGACTACAGAGGCCAGATCCTTCCCAGTGCACCTGGACTTGGTCTCTCCCACCACCATCACTTTGTGGAGCTAGAACATAGTCTAACTACAATCTCCAGAGTAAGGACTGATCAAACACAGAGGGCTGATCAGCATTCCACCTAAACCAGGAGGTCCCACCTCTCATAGCACATTAGCATCAGGGCTACTGCCCTCCATCACTACCACCATTCCCCCAAGCCTTGAATTTGTCTCCATTAAAGCACACTTCAAGGGACCAGCAATTAGCGTAATGGCTATGTTGCTGGACTCCCATGTAGTCGACCGTGGTTCAAGTCCTGGACCTAGTGATTTAAACTCACACCGGGTGCGTGTGCGTGCATGCCCAAGATACCGAGAGGAGAATGGAGGAGAAGGGATTGCGGCGTGACCATCCCCCCTGGAGGGTGATTTCTCGCTTTCTGTCTCTCTGTCTCTCTCTGTCTTCCAGGCGAGCACATACGCCCTATCGCAAAAACCTCTCAAAAAAAAAAGCACAGTTCAACAGCCTGATTTCCCCACAACTTTTCTTTAAATGATTAACTTTGGGGTGCTTTTTCTTTTTTCTTTTTCAAAAAATGTTTTATTGGAGTCAGCAGCTGTTATGTCGCTGGACTCCCACACAGTTAACTGTCCAGACCCGTTGGCTTGAATCTCACACCTGGCATATGTCCACGCATGCCCAAGATCCCAGGAGAAGAATGGAAGAAAACAATGGAGGTGATCGAATAGCCATCCCCCCAGGGATGGTTTCTCACATTTCCTCTCATTGTATCTATCTCTGTCTCTCTCTCCCCAAAACAGTTTTATTAACATATTATAGTTGTATGTACTTGTAAGGATACAAACTGATTTCACAATACAAATATACAATGAGTTATTCATTCAGGATAATTAGCACATCTATCATATCAACCATTTGTAATTACTATGTTGGAAACATTCAAGATCCTCCCATTTAATAGTTAATGTCCTCCCGTGGGAAAGCAACATCTTCTTTCCAGGCTCCTTCCAAATTGACCCTTTTAAAATGCAAGCCAATTGGGGCCAGTAAGTGGCATGGTAGATAAGTCACTGGGTTTCCACGTGGCCAAACATGGTTCAAGTCCCTGACCTGGTGGCTTGAAAAAGCATGTACACAAAATCCTGAGAAAAGAATGGAGGAGAAAGTATTGCAGTGTGGCCATCCACCGCCACCTTAAGGGGCCATGTCTCATTTTCCCTCTCTGTCTCTCTTCAGTGAGTGCATGTGCCCTATGGCAAATACCAAAAAAATAAATAATGTTTTTAGAAGTAAACCAATCAAAAAGCTCACATGTTCTTAATATTTCAGTGCCTTCCAGTGACTCTTCTAATGCTTGAAATCCTCTCCAGGGCCTACAGAGGCCTGCACAATGCAGAGTCATCTCACATCCCACTCGGAATGCCAGGCTCCCTGGTCACTTCTGTACTACTCCTTCTCACACCAGGAGTGCTGTCTCCCTCCATGACAACACCACATCCCCTTCACCTAGTTAGCTAACATCATCATTCACATTTGGCTTGAAATCTTCCCCTTCTCTCTAGGAGTTATCTAGACATCAGTCTTGACACATGTTGCTTTTGATCATATAATTCATCATGATTTTATGTATCTCTGTAATGGCGTGCTTACTACTGGATTCCCTGCAAAACTCTGAGTACTTCAAGAGCAGGAACATCTCTTTCATGAACCCTACTGTATCCCCAGAGTCCAGCATAAAGCTGGATATATAGCAGGTCTCAATTAATAGGATGGATAGTGAATGCATGTGTTAGAGATATGCAACTCCAATTTGGCTCCCACCTTCTGAGCTATAAGAAATTCTAATTTTGTGCATTGGTTTTCAATTTTTCCCATATTGATTTTTCTGTACCAGTTTGAAATTCAGGATAACAATATGACAAGCTATACTGGCACATAAAATCTGACAACTTGGGATTACTATTTAATAATTTAAATACTGAAGTTTTTAAAATAAATGCAACATTAAACATTATTTTTAGCAAGTAATAAATGTAATCACTAATTGCAGCAATAATAATACAATGAAGACACCAGATACTGTGAAATAACAAGATTTTTAACCAAAAAGAAAAAAAAAAGAAATTTTAATAATAGCATGTAAAATAATTTGTTCTAGAAGCTCAAGAAAAAATAAAAAATTAAATATCCTGTCTGTGGGGTGGCAGGTGGCATAGTGGTTAAGGGCACTGGGCTCTCACATGGCTGACCATGGTTCAAGTCCCAGACCTGGTGACTTGCTTTCTCTATTTCCATCTCTCTCTCTCTCTCTCTCTCTCTCTCTCTCTTTCTCTCTGGTCAAATTAAAATAAATAGATGAAATAAAAATTACGTTAAATAAAATAATTCCTTTTTAACAAAAGATCCTATCTGAATAGATTAATTATTCCCCTATACATATTTATTAGAATTTCATTTTTTGAATTAATACTATAGAAACTAACTTTTCCTGGGTCCTGCCATAGAAGATGTTGGAAATGTTTATAGCGGTGGGGTGGGGTGAAAGGGACTATGTATTAGACTTCAGATGAGTCTTTTTTCCTCTTGTACAAATGATACAATTCTATAATCAATAAGAATATTGAAAATATTTACTAGATATTTTATAATTACCAGCACTACTGTCCCTAGTCCTTTCGAAATCATTACTGAGAGGTCTAGAAGAATGCCAGTGTATAAGTTCATCAAATTCTTTCTTCTTATAAAGAGACATAACAGCTGGGTCATCACTGGGGGAAAAAAAAAAAGTATAATTTATAAAACAAAATTTTTATAATTTTAGTTTCCACTCTAAGCAATGAACAATTATTCTCTAGATTCTCTAAACAATTATTTAAAGAATCTCTGCCTTTTATGTTTACAATTCTAAATGAGAATATTTTAAAAGGTTTTTTGTTTGTTTGTTTGTTTGTTTGTTTGTTTTGCTATAGGGCATATGTGCTGACCAGAGAGATAGAAGAAAAAAAGTGACAAATAAATCCCCAAGGAGATCAAGTATGATCTCCAGACCACATCACAATCTCTTCTCTTCCATTCTCCTCTTAGAATTTTGGGCATGCACACACACATGGTCATAAAATGGTAGTTCCACAAGAGACAAAATAGGAATAGAAATTTCATTTAATTAATAATTTAAAGCTTCCCAATTATTGAAAGAAATGTAGACATCCAGATGAAGAAACTCAAAGATCTCCAAACAGGGAACCAGCAGTTAGCGTAATGGCTATGTCGCTGGACTCCCACGTAGTCAACCGCGGTTCGCGTCCCGGACCTGGTGGCTTAAAACCCATGCCGGGTGCATGTGCGTGCATGCCCAGGATCCCGAGAGGAGAATGGAGGAGAAGGGATTGTGGCATGGCCATTCCCTCTGGGGGGTGATTTCTCACTTTCTGACTCTCTGTCTCTCTCTGTCTGTCTGGCGAGCACACGCGCCCTATAGTAAAAAACCTCTCAAAAAAAAAAAAAAAAAAAGATCTCCAAACAGATTCAACTCAAAGAAATCCTCACTTAGGTATAATATAATTAAAATGCCAAAAGACAAAGAATTTTAAAAGCAGTAAGAGAAATGTATCTTTATATGTACTAGAATGCCCATGAAACAAATGGTGGATTTCTTAGCATAAACTATCCATGCCCAAAGAGAATGGAGTGATATATTCAAAATCTTAAACGAGAAAAAAAATTGTCAACCAACACTTCTATACCCAGCAAACCTATCCTTCAGAATTGAAGAAAAAATATTCTTCCCTTAGCAAACAAAAACTGAGAGAATACATCAGCCCAAGACTGACTTATAAGAAATTCTTAATGGAGTCCTCCATTTGGAAGCAAAAAAAGTGTAACTATCACTATTTAAAAAATTAAAATGCAGAATTCATCTATAGATTGGATATGTAAATGAGAAACAGAAAAAAAATAAAATTACAACAAATCACTAAGCCAGGAGCTGGTGATTTTATCGTCTGCTCTATATACAATTGGTAGGACCACTTTTGCTTCCAAGTTTTCTGATCTTCTTGAGACCATCATTGCCCAAACTCCTCAACATACTTATACTAGCATTTCTTGGTCATTATTATTAACTGTATAAAAGACCAACTCCTAGAATGAAGATTAATATTTAAAATACCTAAACCACTTTCAGTACTAGTTTCATGAGGCAAATCATCTCTATTTATCATATTCCTCAACCATAATCTGCATTTATAAGGTCACCATCCATCCTTACCATACATTAATCTTTGTATGAATCTACTTTAATAACTCCACTAAGATCTTGCATGGTGTCTTTTAGAATTTAATAACTGTCATCTGCAATTTCCTTATATTCATAAACTCTATGAATATTCTCTTCACTCAATTTTCTCTAACTAAAATTTTACTCTTCTCTCAGAGAATCTTTTCTGTTTTATTTGCTTTCTCTTGAAATGTAGCTAAATTTTCTTACAATTTCTTATTATTACCTTCTTTCTACTGGGTCTGGAGGCAATTTAATAACTTCTTTACTGCTTTAAGACTACCCCTGAAGCATATTGAAACATATGCTTTGAGTGCAAATTTAACAAATTTAACAAAGAAACACATCGAATATGTTAATAAATTTGAATTTCAGATTGACAATAAATACATTAATATTAAGTATGCCTAACCTTATTCCATTGTCAGTCAACCCTTCACTGTGGAGTTATGCTCATTGATTTCACTATAGATATAAACCTAGATTACTACATTTCGCCTTACTACTATACTACTACTTCTGTCATCATTCTTGGTAATTTTGATATTCACATAAATGATTAATCAGCACATGTGGCTTCATTCCCACGCCTTGACTACCAATACATCTCAGCCACATGCTGTTTTAATTAGACTGTCAGCTGTTTTACATCTAATACAGAGAAAAAAGTAAAGGAGACTTTTTTATACGATGAGTGAAAGAAAGTTATTTAAAGAAAACATAGATTGTTAAAAATTATAATATTCAATAGCAAAGTAAAATTCACTAAAATTTTTATTAAAATGTATTATCAATATGAAATTTTAATCATATTTGTACAATATATACAACATTCAGCCCATTATAGTCAATGTAAGTAAAATGAGAAGGCAAATTTTTTCTATAATTACCTGCTTAGAAAAGACAGTTCTGACAAAATATCTCCAGCATAATCTTCCATAATCTCAGACTTCAGAGGAATGAGTCCTGATTTATGAATTTCCTGACTGGATTCTAACAGCATTCAGAAATACAGTTAATAATTGAACACTAACCTCGATTATTGACTATTATGGTGTCAATGTGTTTCTGGAATGATAGAGCTAAACATTTTAATCATTCATTAAAGAACAAATAATATTTTAGTAGTCTTATAGCAAATAAGAATGTTTAAATTATATTCATATTTTATGAGTTAAGTCACAGATGTAAAATACGTATTTGAGTGAACTTAAGTAGAATTTCATTTCAACTTATATTTAAATGTATTTGAGCA
The DNA here is from genome assembly GCA_026018925.1 of Tupaia tana. Lineage (NCBI taxonomy): Eukaryota > Metazoa > Chordata > Mammalia > Scandentia > Tupaiidae > Tupaia > Tupaia tana. The sequence goes on along the minus strand of JAKSZU010000002.1, from coordinate 171,347,323 downwards.
ATAGTCAAGAAATCACTACATAATCCAGAAAAAAATTTATTCTAGAGCACAGAAAGAACTATTCCTGTTTTTTCATAGACCAAACAAATGAGTTTTATAAAAATTCTCTAAATTTAAACATCAGTATCAATAAAATGCATTAACATACTTCTCCATTTCTGATTAGCTGAAACTCAAAATAAAACCCAAAAGTTCTGTTTTTCATTTAAGTGCAAAATAAAATTTTTCTGGATTGGGCTGGTCCCATCATCGAATGGTTAAGGGAATTGGAACCACATGTCTGACTGCAGTTCAAATCTAGGCCCCAGCAGCTTGAAAACCAGGTTTGGTGTGTATGCATACATGTCCCAAATTTAGACAAGTTAGAAAAATGGAGACAGAACTGGGGCTTACCATGCCCCATTGTGGGGTACTTTTTATCACTGGCTCTCTTTCTTTCTGTCTCTTTCTGGCAGGCACACATGCCCTCTGTCAAAAACAAAACAAAACAAAAAATTGTATAGGCTAACTGATCTGTCAATCACAACACTCTTAGGTCTAATAAAATTAGAAAGAATCTCTTCATATTTTGCTTTAGCAAAACTTGTACCTTGTATGGAAAATACAATAAAGATATTACCAGATCTCTTTTATACCTGACTATAGAAGGAGATAGACCTGGATTCAAATGCCCCTTCTAATGTGAATTTGCTCTGTGATTTACAACATTTACAAGATATTCTCTATAAAATGTGATTGTTGATACGATGAGTATGGGCTGTTTTGAAAATAAATAGAAAAATTCATAATACCAGATAGAGTGAGTTAGCTTCTTTTTTCACATGCTCACTTATAGTAAATAAACACACAGACAAAACAGTGGAAAGGCAAACAAATTACTGTAGGCATGGATGCTAATCAATAAGACTATCCTGGCAAACAGGCTAAACTTACAAAGGTCATATTTAGTTTCCTTTTTTTATTTAATTACTAGAGCACACTTGCACTCATCAGAAAGAAAGAATAGAACCACCCACAATGGGGAATGGCCATATGAAATCTTTTTCCTGTTTCTCCATTCCGTCAGGATTTGGTGTGGCATTTTTTCAAGCCACCGGGACTACAACCCAAACCTCAGTCAACCATGTGGAATCTAGCTCCCTCTGCACACTGCACTGCAGTCCCAGGCCAGGCCCAGGTTTATTTTCCAAATAAGAGATCGTACTGATTAATCTCTTTCTGTCCTGAAGGAAATTAACTTTTTAAAATTTGTTAGCACCTCGAGGTGATGTTTTTTTCTGTGTAAGAAACGGTCTGGAAGTTGTCCTCACAGGCATGGATTCTCCAAAATCATCCTCCCCTGCCAAGGTTAAGACTGTGTTCCATAGTTTGTGATACTCATGCTTCAAAGTGTCACCCAATTCCAAGTTCAGTCCTAAGTAGAAGAAGAAAACATAGGCCAATCGATCATTAAATTCTCTTCCATTCCCCTCCTGGCACTTTGGGCACACATGCTCCTGTGCCTGGCATGATTTTTTAAGTCACCAAGTCCAGACCTCAAACTGCGGTTGGCCATATGAGAGTCCAGGGCCTTAACCACTATGAAAATTGCTGGCCCAGTAGTCACCATAATTTATATTTTACAAGGATATGAATTATTTCTTAAGTTTATGTCAGTATCTCTTATTGGATGCTTAAAGCAATACAGAATAAGTTCTGTCAAATCCTCATTGTTGGGACCAGCAGTTAGCGTAATGGCTATGTCGTTGGACTCCCACGTAGTCGACCACTGTTCACGTCCTGGACCTGGTGGCTTAAACTCACGCCGGGCGTGTGTGTGTGCGTGCCCAAGATCCCAAGAGGAGAATGGAGGAGAAGGGATTGCGGCGTGACCATCCCCCCTGGGGGGTGATTTCTAGCTTTCTATCTCTCTGTCTCTCTCTGTCTGTCTGGCGAGTGCACGCGCCCTATAGCAAAAACCTCTTCAAAAAAAAAAAAAAATCCTCATTGTTGTAAGCAATGTTAAAAGAAAGTAAAAGTATCTTTGGACTTAGTTACTGGTGTTGCTATATATATTTTTTTAATCACTTCAAAAAGAAAATCAGAAAAAGAAAAAGAAAAAATATGCCAACAAGAAGTTAGCGTGTGGTTCTAATACGGTAGTGTGAAGGAGACCGGGTGTCAATAGTCGGTTAACATGCACTCCATGCATGCTTTGAAAAAACATATGGTATGCTGTAAAGATGTACAATGATTAAATGTAAATAAAATAAAATAAAATAAAATAAAATAAAATATATAGTCAGGAGTTCTAAAGGTCAGGTTGAGGTAATGCCTTTGCATTCTCCTTTAGCAAATATTCCAACCTGACTCCTTTTCAGTTTTCACCAAAACTACATCTTACTTGAAATAATCAGCACCAAAACTGTGCCTTAATTTTATAACATGAAAATATCTGCTATGTGCAAGATACACACAATAAAGGATAACTTACAGGGAGTTCTAGCTGCAATTCCCATAGTTTCCTTTCACTTAACCTTTCTTATTTCCCTCAAATAAAGCTTATTACTTAGCCTATAGTTACTCTTGGGAAAAAAAAAATTCTTACTAAGGCCCTCTATGGAATCTTTTACTTTATGAAAATGCAGACTTTCCATAGAAAATATTTGCAAATCATTCTTCCTGAGTCACCCAGGTTGCATGGTGGTTAATGCAGCTGGATCTCAAAAATGGTTTGAGTCCTGGACCTGGCAGCTTGGAAGCCATGTCAGTCATAAGTGTCTCTGTGCTCCAGAAAAACTCAAAAGAAGAGTAGCTAAAAAGAGATTATTGTTCTCCTGAAGGCTGTTTTCTTACTTTCTCTATTTCCAGTGAGTACATGCACCTTATAGCAATTTTTTAAAAATACATAATTAAAACAATTCTTTCTACACGGTTGTAGTCAATTGAATGGCCCATTGTTTTATAATTATGTACCCGCCAAAAAAATAAATGAAAGGTCTTACTGTACAGTTATTTAAAACACACCTCTACAGTATTCAATTTCATAATAATAAGCAATATTTTTCCACAAAATATTATCAGTTAAGTCTGGCAGGTTGGTGAAATTCACATTCCAATTACTTCTAGTTGTTAGTTGTTTTAGGATGAAAAATTCACACCTCTTTAGCTGAAAAAAATGATATAAAAGGAAAGATATGGAACATGTTCTAGTGATACAAAATTTTCCCAAGCTGTTAGTGTTTATTTCAAACTTCTCTCAACAGGATATATGCTTTATGCAAAATAAATAAAAACAAACAAACAAACTATCAAGAGCACAGGCCAGTGTCTCCTCATTGACAAAATATATGACAATTTTTGTGTTCCAGTTCCTCTAGCTGTAAAAGAATATGAGTCAACTATTGCCTCTAAGATACCTTCAGCTCTGAAACTGGATGATTCTTCTGAACACATTACATGAAAGATATCAATAAATATTCCTGCATTGACTAATCAAATCAATATATTAAAATAGTGAGCATTTAACTGCTATTGCTATATCTACAGAGCTTCGATGAGGAGCTGGTTATGACATCATTCATGAGTTATGGTCTAAATAAAACACAACCACATATAAGACAGGATTTCTTAAATATATAGTGGAAATGTCACTTGCATGCAAATATCATTGTGCTGACAATGATGAAAATTAATAATACAGTTTTACAACTGCACAAAACGCTTTAATTGATTATATTATGCAGTGTTTTCAATATTTCATGAGGGTATTGCTTTATCTTTAAGTGATTTATTGTCGTTTATCTCATACCATGCTAAAACTAAAGAGAAGCATTCCACTTTAAACAGCCTTAAGTTATATCAAAGGAAATTATATGATGTTTTCTCTGGCAAAAGTTTGCTTGCTAATATATCTTTCTTCTTGAGCTAAGGCGTTAATCCTAATGCAAGTTTGTAATAATTTATACAAAAACATTGAACTGGGAAACACGGTGCCAAGTAAGAAAACTCGGGTTTTGAAAACTATCCTAATAGCTGAAAAATTATTTTTACATTTCTTTATTCTCAGTTTTCAGTGATTATAAATATGCAATTGGTGTAAAGTATTCATTACTTTAATGTGTTTTACTGTAGCAATAGTTGGGATTATTGTTCTGGAAATCTTCAGAGTATGTATTTCATAGGCAATCGAGGTACTTTTGCATGTTGAATGCTTTCATAATATGATCTGATCATTTTTCCTAGGAACATGCATTGTTTGCTGTTTTTTTTAAGATGAATATAGAAAAAAGTAGTAAAGGCAAAGCATTATGCCTTCTAATTTTTGCCTTATTGGTTTCAAAAAGCTTATGAAGTCTCATACAGTCTGCTTACCATTTTTAAAAATGGTTGAAGCGTTCTGTCCCAAACGGAAGTAATGATTCTACTCTTAGCTCTTTGAAGCAAAGGTAAATGTTGAAGGAAAGCTATACTAAGGCAATGCATTCTGCAAAGGTCTGCTGCTTCATTTAGTGTTGGGGCTTTCTTCACCTCCTAGAAAAACATGAATTCAAAAAGTATCAACACACACACAATGTAAAAATTCAGACAATGTAAAAATTCAGATTGCAGTAACAGTATGTTAAAATACCCATAATTTCCCCATGCAGCTAACTTACTTCTTTCTACAGTTACCCTGCTTTAAGAAAAATTCTGACAGGGTCAGCAGATGGTATAGAGAATGGTTAAGTCACTGGACTCTTACATGGCCTACAGAAGTTCAAGTCCCAGACCTAGTAGCTTGAAACTATGACCATCTTCTCGGAGGAGGGGGGGTGATTTCTTACTTTCCCTTTCAATGTCTCTGTTTCTCTCTCTCTCTCCAATGAGTGCATGTGCTCTGAGGCAAAAATCTCTTAAAAATAAAAAGGAGAAAGATTCTAATAAGCACATCATTTATTTTTTTAAACATTAGAACTATTAGTAGTGGAAATCTACATAAAAAATAGTAGTGGAAAATTTACATTAAAAATAAAGCCCTCAATGCACTGTGTCTAATACTTTCATTTTGTAAAATGGTGGGAGATGGCGACATGTTTGGCAACATGCCTCATATCTTTTTCTTTACAGCATCAAGAGCAGAAATGCAAGGAGAGAGTAACTTCTTATAGCTACACATGTTCCTTTATGTAAGAGCATGACTGGCTTACACAGTAATGTAGTCTGGAAGAAAAAGAAAGCCCTTAATATGTCTCCCAGTTCCACTGTCAATTAGCTATTTGACACTTATTTACCTATTAATTAGAATAACCATATCTACCCTGTAGAATTGTTGTAAAGATTAATTATGGGATGTATAAATACCCAGAATTGACACATAATAAAGACTCAATACAAATTAGCTGCTTATAATGGTTGATTTGGGATGTCAACATGACTGGATTAAGGGATACCCAGATAGGTGGTAAAGCATTATTTACTCCCAGTGCTTCAGTGAATACCATGCCTATCCCTCTTCTGCTGAAAGGGAAATTGGGGTGGTTTTGCTTTTGTTTAGAATGATTGGTTTGCCCTAGGTATCCAAGAGAATGTTTCTAGAGGAGAATAGCTATGAGTTGGTGGACTGAGTAGAGAAGATGACTTTTAATCTGATACCATCCCATCTATTGTCATCTTTATCATCCAATCTATTGGATGGTATAGAACAGAAAGACAAAGAAGGACAAATTTGCTCTTTCATCCAGTTCTGGGAAGCCCTTCTCCTGCCCTTATATGTCAAAACTCTTAAAGTTCTTTTGGATTCTGGGACTCACAACAGCAGGCCCCTGGCTCTCAAGCCTTTGGCATCAGACTGAGAGTTACATTAGTGGCTTCCATAGTTCTCAGGCCTTTGGCCCCTCACTAAGTCACACTACAGGCTTTCTTGATTCGCCAGTTCACAAATGGCCTATCTTGGGATGTTTCGATCTCCATTATGAAGTGAAACAATTTACCTAATAGATCATTTTCAAATCTCTCTTTATATATTCTGTCAATATCTCTCTCTGGAGAACCCTGACTACAACACTGCTGTTATTAATAATAATATCACAGTCATTGTAGTTATTATTAAAAGAAAACCTGGGTTCTGAGTCAAAGAGTAAATGGCTAGCTACTGAGGCTCATCCTCATTTTAGCCTTATTTACTGCCATGGGCAACACTATTATCTGTCAACTTTCACAAATGCTGTTTCCTGTGGCTGTCACCACCTATGCCTAGAGCTGGGCCTATGAAATTCTCAGCAGCATGACCAGCTGGCAGCAAGAATGAAATAAGAGATACCCATTGTGGGGTATCTTAGCAGGTGGTGTGGTTGTTAAGGTGCTGGACTCCCACATGGCTGACCACAGGTTCAAGTCCCAGACCTGGCAGCTTGCTTTCTCACTTTCTCTGTCTCTCTTTCTCTGTCTCTGGTGAGCCCTTTAGCAAATTAATAATAACAATAAAATTAAATAAATAATTCTTTACAAAAAAGGATATCCATTGTATGGTCAGGGATGATACAGATTACAAGTTTGTGATAGAAAAAAATAATCTTAAAACTTTGTAAATTTTTATAAGAATATATCAATATATTTATTTAACAAATATTTGACAAACACATGTGACTGTTTTTTGATGAATTTACACCTATAGCTACTACTTACAGCATTACCATATTTTTTTTTTTTGGAGACGTTTTTGCTATAGGGCACGTGTGCTTGCCAGACAGACAGAGAGAGACAGAGAGACAGAAAGCGAGAAATCACCCCCCAGGGGGGATGGTCACGCCACAATCCCTTCTCCTCCATTCTCCTCTCGGGATCTTGAGCACGCACGAACATGCGCCCGGAGTGAGTTTATGCCACTGGGCCCAGGACTCGAACCGCAGTCGACTACATGGGAGTCCAGTGACGTAGCCATTATGCTAACTGCTGGTCCCATGCATTGCCATGTTTTTTAAAAGTGATATTAAACAGTCAAATAAATTTTTGAATAAATCCTACCTGTGCATCAGGATTTTCTGTGCATGTGTTTAGATCTTCACAGTCTGGTACATCCTGTAACAATTTCTTATATAGTTTCAGTATCACAGAACACGAAACAGAACATACAATACTTCTGATATCAGCTCCTTCAGGCCAGAGGTTCTGAAGCAAGGACAAGGTTCCATCTATCTGAAATTAAATATTATTTTTTAAGATCTAGAAATAAGCTTCAAAGCTTAGGTGATATTTAACTCTAGCAAATAAGGCTGGATTTTCCCATTAATAAAGAAACATAAACCTATATAATCAATAAGGACACAGATCTTGATATTGGATAGGTCTGTCTTCCAGCAGTGATTAAAGGTATATTTCTGAAACAACGACAATGGTATACAGGTAGCGCCACCACTTTGATGGCTGGAAGCCACATGGGAGGCCCAGATTTGGTTCCCAGGCCAATCTGAACACACTTGCATAGTTTCAGGGGTCTATTGGCTAATTGGGAGGGCAAAAGGATCATGACACAGCAAGAACCTGTCAAGCATACCTTTTTATTTGTTTTACAAAGTCACCATAATAGTTTTTTTAACTTAATTATTTTTCATAATTTATTTATAATTTATATATTTATTCTGATGTTTTATATTTATTTTATTCATATTTAATAAACCTTATTTATTCATCATTCATAATAATCCCTTTATATCTTCATTTATATATTTTTATTTACATTTAATCACATATATCTTTACAGTGTACGATTTTTTTCCAGAATGAACACCATGAATATCAAGACTAAGACATTACTATATACTATATACATTATTATCAGCAAATAGCTTCTCATTTTTTTGTCAATTAAACATACTTTTACTTTTTTTCTCTGACTCTCTCTCTTTCCATCTCTCTGTCTCTCATAAAAGAAAAAGTATTACAAGTATAATTCTTAGATGTAGAACTTTAGTTTTCAGATAAGTTGCATTGTTACCTCTTTCTGCATCTCTCCCAAATTTAGTTTCAAGTGATCGTACAGAAATATTTCTGTTTCCTGTGACTTTCGGAAATGCTCTAATAGGTATTCATCTAAGATCTGTTGCAGTTTTGCCTTATGCTAAACGAGAAAAATCATAAGTAAATCTTCTGGTTCAAGTAAAAATATATATTTCAAACTTCTAATTAAACTATATACAAGGTAGAAAATTATGATTATTTGGCTACAGAGAAATAAAAAGACATCAGTTAATTTGAGTTGAAATATACTTTCATTCTTGAACCATGGCTAAGATTATTAACATATAACAAAAACTAAAATGTTTTCATTTCAATAAGATTAACCATTAAAACAGTAGTGGTAACAGTAGCAGTGTAAATATTTTGTAATGCTCAGCCAATCAGTTATCTTCTTTTTTTTTTTTTTTCTTTTAATTTGCCAGAAGGTGCTTGCACCCACTGGAAAGACACAGAGACAGAGGAAAAGTGAGAAGGCATCCCCCATGGGGCATGGTCACGCTGCAGTCACTTTTCCATCTCTCCCTCCTTTCAGGATTTTGGGCACACACAGATACACACACACACACACACGTGTGTTTTTCAAGCCACCAAATCAAGGGTTCAAACCATGTGATTGGGCCATGTGGGATCCAGCTGCCTTCACTAAGCCACAGGCTAGCCCCTGTTATTTTTTTTAAAATGAATAAATAAAGAATTGTAAATGGTATTTACTAAGGGAGCTTAGTATTCATAACCATCTATTTTGAAAGCTAAAAAATATTCAAAATAGTTTCAATAATGACAACTAAGAATCAAATGTTTATCTTAATTTTGGAAGTAAGAATACAAAAATCATTCTAGATCATATATATATGTGTGTGTGTGTGTGTGTGTGTATAACATATATGTATATATAACAAACCCTCTGTATTCATGGTTCTACATCTACACATTCAAACAATTACAGATAAAAATATTTGAAAAAATAATTGGTTGAGTCTATATGTGAACATGTACAGACTTTTTGCTTGTCATTATCCACTAAGCAATACGGTATAACTATTTACATAGCATGTCCTTCTATTAGGAAATGTAAGTAATACAGAGATGATTTAAGGCATGTAGGAGGATATGTGTAGAATATATGCAAATGCTACATCATTTTATATAGGCAATTTATGTATCCTGGAATTTTGGTATTCAGAGGGAGTTCTAGAACCAATTCCCCACAGATACCAAGGGACGACTCCATGTAAATACAAAACATACACAGATGTAATATATATATGAGTATGTATAAGTGTGCATGCATGTATATAACTGATGTAAAAGACACTAAGAGGAATATCCTACTGTCATCCTTGCATGCCTTTGGCTTCTTTCTTGGTCCTCTCTATTGTCTTTTTTTTTAAGAATTATTTTATTTAACTTTATTTACTTATATTTTAATGTGACCAGAGAGGGACAGAGGGAGCGAGAGAGAGAAAAAGAGAGTGAGAAAGCAAGCTGCCAGGTCTGGGACTTGAACTATGGTAGGCCATGTGGAAGTCCAGTGCCCTTAACCATCAAGCCACCTGCCTCTCTATTGTCTCTTGAAAATGAGTTGAGCCCTTTCTTTTTCTTCAGACTTCTACGAATTACTCAGACAATGCTTAATCCACAAGAACAATTTCTCTATCTTCTAAAACTCACCTTTTTTTTGAGAGATTTTTGCTATAGGATACATATGCTTGCCAGAGAGACAGAGAGAGACAGAGAGACAGAAAGTGAGAAATCACTCCCACTTCAGGGGGGATGGCCACACTGCAATCGCTTTTCCTCCACTCTTCTCTCAGGATCTTGGGCATGCATACATATGTGCCTGGCGTGAGTTTTAAGCCACTAGGTCCAGGACTCAAACCATGGTCAACTACTTGGGAGTCCAGCAATGTAAACATTAAGTCATTTGCTGGTGCCCCCAAACTCACCTTTTATCAGTGATTCCAGAACTATCTTCAATTAAGCTTCCTTGCTAAAACCATATAAACAAATCTTTATTTTCCATGTTAAAATATTCTTTCAGAGGGCCAGCAGGTAGCATGATGGTTAAGACACTGGTCTCCACCTGGCTGACTCTGCTGTTTGAGTCCTGGACCCAGCAACTTGAAAAACACACCAGACGCATGTGCACGCATCCTATAATCCTGAGAGAATAGAGAAGGGATTGCATTTAACCATCCCCTCTAGGGAATAATTTCTCACTTGCCTCTCTCTTAGTCTCTGTCTCTCTCTGATGAGCACACATGCTCTATGGCAAAAAAACTATACATTTATGTATATACACACATATATGTGTATATATCCATATATACGTGTGTATATTCATATATATGTATATATGTGTGTATATATACTATGTGTGTGTGTGTGTGTGTGTGTGTGTGTGTGTGTATATATACTTTCAGAGCCTATTCATAAATTTGAATGAAGACTTACACTATTGATATTCTGGTTAATTTATATATGCAGGTATATGTATGTGTGTATATATGTGTGTGTATATGTATATGTACACATATGTATATATTAGATTTATATAGATATACATATGCGTGTATCAGTGTGTGTGTGTGTATGTGTGTGTGTGTATATATATATATATATATATATATATATATATACATATTCTTTCAGAATCTATTCATGCCTCAAAATTTGAATGAAAACTTACACTGTTGGTAATCTGGTTAATTTTTTCCATGTTTGCATTTTTTATTTCTTCTGGGCAATGTAACCTAACTTACCTTTTCAAAGAACACGTTGTGTCTATAGCAACTTGAGGCATGGTATCCATAAATCCTAAGGACATCGGACTCTAGTCCCAAAGATTGTACAATATTGATTTTTTTCTGAAGAGCATGAATGATAAGAATGTTTAAGAAGTCTGTTTGGTGAGGAGTTATTCCAGTATCAGAGACAATTAGGAAATACGGATAACATTCTTTAAGAAATATCTCCCATTCTGGTGACAAACAATTGGGAAATTCTGTGTAAATATTGACTTCGGTATTTTGTTTTAAATGTTGAATCAACATGACACGAAGGGCTGCCAGTTCAGGGAAATCAAAATACATATTTTCTGCATCCTGAAGAAAAAAGGAAACCAATTTTAATATTAGCAATCAAAATAAAGCGACTAGTCATTTTTCTAAATGTTGGTGTTGTATGCAAGTTTCTGTATTAATATGATAAAAGAAGTTAAGTTTAAGGTTATTAAAATACATATTCCTCTTCCTATAGAAATTTCAGTTACAGGCAGACTCGTTAGCTATTTTCCTATGTACAATATTCAGTATTATTACATTAATAGAGACTTTGCCATATGGAGAAGCACAGTATCTAAGACAAACTAAGTAATGATTGATGCAATTCGAAAACAATTATTTTTCTTAGATGCTACAAAATGAGAATGGAAAATTAAATGTATTTTTACCTTAAAAAAAACAACTACAAACTTGGCTTCTTTTTTGATGAAATCATGTAGAAGTTGTTCCACAATATAGAAGAAGTGAAGAGTTTGTCCTTTCTTTAAGTTCACATTGAGAAAACAAGTGATGAGTAATGAATCTCCGTCAATCAAGAAAAATTCTGACTCAACAAAGTCTTTAAGTAAGCTTATCATTCTGAATAAAAATATAAAACACATGATTAAAAGATTAGAAGCACAATAGCTGCTTTAAAAAAATCTACAGTCCAATTGGTTATATAAATTTTCTCCTAGTTTTCCATTTATTTGTTTTTATAACGGAGAGAGAGAATGAGAGAGTGTGTGATAATGAGAGAGGGATAAAACACCCTCTACAAGGTCCCATCACACCACAGTACCCTTTCCCTCCCATCCATCTCCTTTTATTGTCACTTAAATTATTTCTTTACACATTTTCTGCTATTGCAAACGGTGCTGCTATGGCCATTCATGTGGTTGCTTCCTAACCCAAGGTGAAACTCTTGGACGGATTCCTATCAGTTGAATTAGTGACATGCAACTTATGGGGCGATACCAAATTTTTTCCAAAGTAATTATATAGATTTATGCCTGCATTAGCAGATATCAGACATGAATTAATCTTCATAATCTTGTGAAAAATGGCTGTTTTGTTTTTGTGCAATATTAATAGAAAGTTGACTCTTTTGATCACTTACATTGCTCTTCAAAGTCTTCAGTATCTTACTCTTTACTACTGTAGGTAGAGATACACTGTAACCCTTCTCAAGTAAAGATTTACTTCTTTTCAAAATTATTAATTTCTCATCCCATTGGTAGTTCATACAAAATTATTTTCAGCAGGAAAAAAATTAGAATCTATGCTATATAGAGAAAATGAATTTTTTTCTAGTAATAAAATACTTTGAATAATTTGTGTTGTACTTACTTAGCTTTAGACAGGGTTTTTGAAATCAGCAATGAGAGCCTGCTTAGAATTTCCTTGCATTCAGTTAATCCTTTAAAAATAAATAACAGAGGCTGAATATTAATTTTAAATTAATTTTGAATGACAAATAATTCATTGCGAATTTTGACTATATTTCTATTTTATACAGAATTTCGTATACATTGCTGAAAGTTTTGGCATATTAAAAGTTTGTTTTGTTTTGTTTTTTCAAAATGAGAACATGCCTGTTCTACTTGCTGTGGAGAATACTTAATGGACAAAACAAGCCAAATCTTATAGTTTTGAAATTAGATTTTTCTTAAACATGAAAATATTAAATTTTCATTTCCAAATAATTTTTTGAGAGATTTTTGCTATAGGGAGCATGTGCTCACCAGGGAGACAGAAAGCAAGAAATCACTCCCAAGGGAGGATGGCCGTACTGCAATCTCTCCCCTCCATTCTTCTCTTGGAATTCTGAGCACACACATGCACATACACGCACACGCACGCACACACACACACACACATGTGCACCCGGCATAAGTTTCAAGTCACCATGTTCAGGACTCAAACTGTAGTCAGCCACGTGGGTGTCCAGCACCTTAACTAGCATGTCATCTGCTGGTCCACCAAATAAATTTTAATGGTATAAATAAATGATAAAAATATTACAAAAAATAAAAGCAAAGAAGAAATATGGGAAATTGCCAATTTCAAACTTAATTTATGTGGATATGTGATATACTCATATATACAGATATGTAGAAACATATGTAGATTATACACATAGTGTGTGTGTGTGTGTGTGTGTATGTATATATATATATAGAGAGAGAGAGAGAAGAGAGAGAGCGAGCAATAGATATATTTTTATGAGGGAACTGCAAAATGTTCATGGAAAAATATAATTCAAATGCAAGTTGATTTGTGCAAAAAGTTTTTGAAATCCATGCATAGTTTTTTCATAATGTACATGTCCTTTGAACTTTTTGAAGATCTTTTATAACTATATATAGAGAGAGGGAAGAGAGAGAGAGAGAAATATAGGCAGATGCCGAATGTTATATAGATGTATACATAGATACATAGGTAGCATCTACCTTCCAAAACTCTCCCACCAAAAGAAACCATAAAAAGGTCAATTCGGCATTTATTCCATGCTCCCACATACAAAAAAAGAAAAATGTATCCATTCTTTGAAATAAAGGTAGAGATGGGGATAAGAAAGAAGGAGAGAAAGAAGAAAGGAAGGAAAGAGGGAGAGAAAATTCATACAAAAATAATGCCTCACCTAAATAACAGCTGCTAACACCTGTGGCTTCGACTTTTGGAGGCTTCTTGTCATTGGTTTTAACCTGCAATTGCCGAGAAGCTGGTTCTTCTATGTCATCTTCTGAGCTCAGATAATCTTCTTCAGATTGATCAAATGAAGCTATGCTCCCTGTGGTTTCACTGTCTGTAGAGCCATCACTCTCAATGTCACTGTCACTGTCGATGTCATCACTAGAGCTTGATTTTTCATGTGACATAGCAGGTGCAGAAGCCATGATCTATCAAAATAAAGCTATACATTTTCAGTTGTTTATGTAAAGTAAGGTATTGTAATAGTTTGATCCTTTCAAAAATAATATCTTGATTCCTTCTCTCTCTCTCATTCCCCCATTCACTATTAATCCAATGAGGATCATTTTTTATAATCCCTTTCCCAAATACATTTGCAGTGAAATCACCTAAATAAGGAAGGTGAAGTTGCAAAGCAAGACATATTTTTTTTTCAAAAATACATATAAAGATCATATTTACAAAGATAAGAAGTAATGTACATGATTTATTTATTTATTTATTTATATACATTTAATCACATTGTTTTGCTTACAAAGTGAACATTTCAATTGTGAACATTTCTCCCCAGTTCAGTTGGTCAAAATATCTCCAACAGATAACACCACACCTCCCCATCCTGTCAATGCTCTGCCTCTGTATCCCTCCTCCAAATGTCCTTCCCTAGGCCCCACTCCTCCACACATACCACATCTGGGATTCACACCCATCTCTTGTGTTTGTATATCTTTTAGTCAATCAGTTTCAGTCATAGAGTGCAGACACAACTGACCCTGAGGCCAGCAGTGGCATTGGCAGTTAAGGCAATGGACTCCTACATAGTTGATCATGGTTCATATCCCAGACCCACCAGCTTGAAAATAACACAGGACGCATATGTGGGTTACAACATGGCCATCCCTCCAGGGGATGATTTCTCGCTTTCCATCTCTCTGTCTCTGGCAAGCACACATGCCCTATGGCAAAAATAAACCTTAAAAAAATTACTTCCGTCAAAAAGCATAAAAGTGCTAACAACTACTCTGTCACAAATCCTTAAATTTTAGCCATTTTCAGTGCTGGCATTTTTTTAGCAAATATAATTTTCCATAAGAATAGTTTACTTTTGCTGTAAGTATAGTTTACTTTATTAATTAATTCACTCAATCTTTTTTACTGAACATTCTATGCCAGACCTGATTGTAGGTAATGTCATCAAGGCCCCTAGGCTTAAAAAGGCACATGAAGTAAAAGAGGAAGGTAAGTTAATTATAGGGCGATACGTTGTGGGGTGGTCCTCAAAAAGTTCATAAGAACTATGAATGAATTTCAAAATGTTTTTGCACCAAAATAAATTTGTACTTTAATTCCGTTTTCTATGAACTTTGGGGAGTTCCCTTCTGTGTGTAATAGCTAGCGAGTGAGCTAAGTGCTATGGAAGAACAAAGGAGTGCTGTGAGAACGGGGTAAGGCTTCTCAGAGGAGATGGTGTTTGCATCTGATCTTAAAAAGTTATCAGGAATTTGTTACACTAAGACAGACTGAAAGCATTCCAGTAAAACAGAACATGCTCGAAGGTCACCAGAGACATAAGAAGACAGAGTTTGAATGAAGTATCTAAATAAGCTTACTCACAGAGTGCTTCTAATAGAGAATCAAATCTCCCCTTGTCTACAGAGAGTGTATGTATAAACATTATTATATTAAGCCCACTAGTCAGTTTCATCAAGAAATAACTAGAAATGTCTAGATAGCTAGATAATCACACTTTCTTTCTTTCTTTCTTTCTTTCTTTTCTTTTTTTTTTTTTTTTTTTTGAGATTTTTGCTATAGGACAAGTGCGCTTGCTGAAGAGACAGACAGAAAGCCAGAAATCACCCCTCAGGGCGAATGGCCACACCACAGTCCCTTCTCCTCCATTCTCTTCTCAGGATTTTGGGAACACATGTACTTGTGCCTCGCATGAGTTTCAAACCATGGGCCCAGGACTCAAAACCATGGTCGACTATGTGGGAGTCCAGCAACATAATCATTACACCATCTGCTGGTCCCCACACTTGACTTAATAATCAGCAAAATATCAGTTTTCTTCAAATGTCTCCCTTGAATCATCCCAACCATAGAGGAAATATAGATAGATCTTAAAGAAGCTCTGGTAAAATTACAGTCTCATTGTTGTCTCATTTTTTTTAACCTTTGAATAAAAATGCATTCAAATTTTGCATTTTACTACATACCAGAACTTACTTCATAATAAATGTATGTGGGTGTTTTTGAAAAATCTTTTCTATATAATCTGATTTAGCTCTTTGAATTTCTCAGATGAGTAATCAATGAGAGAGGTTTGAGGTTTGCCCACAATCATGCAGCTAATAAACTGAAGAGCTGAGTTTTTCTGATTCAAGGCCTCTGTCCTTTCCCATAGACCTTGAAATACTACTGTGGTCATTAAGTTAAGTAGTCACTTTCACTGAGCCTCACAATTAGATTTTAGAAATAACTACAAAGAAAGTAATGAACCTTCCCTTTTTGATTTCTGGCTTCAGTGCAATATTGCAGGAATACATCCTTGATCGTCCAAAGAACCTTACTTTAGTTGAGTCACATATCATCAGGTATCCTAAATTAAAATACAGTTCTCGACTACTGAGTCTTAGAAATTTAGTCAAGCTAACTATATTAATTATTAACTATTTTAAAATCCATATTTACAATCCAACATTTAAGGTAGATTTCCCACTTATTAACATAACCATTTCTTGATCAGTCATGTCAAGCTCATTTCTCAACCCCTAATTTAACAAAGGATTAGATATGTTTACTTTAAAATGTATATATACTCTTATTCTATATCTGTCTTGTCAGTACATGAAAGCATAAACTCTCAGAAATGTAAAGTTGGGCAGCACAGTTTTGTTTTTGTTTTTGTTTTATTTTGTTTTTTTATTTTTTTGAGAGATTTTACCTATAGGGCGCGTGCGCTCGCCAGACAGATAGAAAGAGACATAGAGACAGAAAGCGAGAAATCACCCCCCAGGGGGGATGGTCATGCCGCAATCCCTTCTCCTCCATTCTCCTCTTGGGATCTTGGGCACGCACGCACACGCGCCCGGCGTGAGTTTTAAGTCACCGGGTCCGGGACACGAACCGCGGTTGACTATGTGGGAGTCCAGCGACATAGCCATTACACTAACTGCTGGTTCCCATAGTTTTGTTTGTTTAATAATCAAGCTGGTTCCAGAAAGTCTTAGTATGTTTAAAAAATCTTACATTCAAGCTAGACAGGCCATTTTAACATCAATCTCAAATGAATATTGGAGTTAGTTTATTCAAAATTAAATTATAATATTTTATCTTGGGTCTAAAACCACCACCACTCCTCTGCTCTAAAGCTAATCTTGAAGTTTAACTTAGTTTCTAGTAGTCTATTCTTCCTTCACAAATGGCCTCAAAAGATATACACTCATTGTTCTTACCATTTCACCTATGTATAGGCACCAAACCCTCTTTACCTGTGGTCGAGTTTTCCCTTTCACTGATCAACTGCAAGCAAGATAGAGGATGGATGAGTCTTCAGAGGTGTCCTGAGAAGATCTAGAAAGGCAGATAGAACTATACCATTCTGCCAACTGAATGACTGGCAACCCCTACCTTTGTACCAGCTAAGACACACTCTTTCAGTTTCATTTCCTGAAAGAAATAAGAGGAAGGCTGCATAGTTTATCACAGATACTCAGTGTTTCTTTATCTTTAGTCAATGCCCTCTCAGAAAATATACACCTAGGACACCGAAGGCTAAGATCAAAAGTACACATATATACACACATACACCTGCCTCACTAGAGTCTGGCACATGCTCCCACTACCAACTCTTCAACAGATTTAGTTCAACAATTGCCTTAAACTCTCATTTTCCTTTTCCTTATCTGACTCGTCCTTCTCTTGTACTTCTTTCTCTTGTACTTGCTCTTTTTTCCTTATTTCTTCCTTTTCTTATTTGCTTTTTAAACTACAAAAATCAGAACAAGGATAGAGAAAATTGGGGGATGATTCATTGGTCTTGAGACTCATTAAATATTATTCTTTACCAATGCAAAAATTTCTATCAGTGTGGAGTAAAAGCCCATAGCTTGTACTGAAGAAGGATTTGCTGAGTAGAATTTAATGTCCTACAGGAAATAAAACCACTCGTAGAGAGCTCCCATTCACCAACAGTGCTATGTAGAAAACTAACAGATTGAATTTCCCTCAAGGTTTTAATGTGACACATGAAATAATACTACATTGCAATATGCCTGATGTTTTTATAACTTTACATGTTATAGGTGTCAAAAATTAGTAAGGTTAGGGAAAAATTTAAACAATCCAGTTAGGATCTTTCTTTGATTCTATATTATGCCTAATAACATGAGAATATACAGTCTTTACTCTCTTGCTAAATCACAAAACTAGTCTACAAAAAAATCAAATAATTAAGGTCTTAGAAACCATGCTTTCTGACAACATGATCACTAATGAAATTTAAGACAGAATTTTTTATATTGGGAAGGCAATTAATAAGACTACTACCAAGAAAGAAGAAAGAAAGAAACCTGAAGGGGAAGAAAGAATGAATTAAAATTCTTAAAATTAAATAGCCCTAAAATATTTCTAAAAAAGTGTAGACTATATTTAAAACTATGATTAGAGAGAAATATATAACATTAAATACCCACATAAGGAGTTAGAATGAAAATGAGTAGGTTAAGTATCCAACCTAGCTAGAGAAATTAAAAGAAGAGAAGTAGACAAAAAAATTACATTGCCTGCTGTTAGCAACTTCCTACAAGGTTAGTGGTAACCTTACAGCTCTGAAAGTCAGAAGTCCAAAGTACGGCTCACAGGGAAATTGTTGGCACTTTGGGATAATTTATTTCCTCATGAACAAGGAAGAACTGAATCTACATGGTAACTGGGTGTGCCAAAGTGGAAAAAAAACAGGGATCTTAAGAGTCATATAGACCAGAAAAGAACAAGAATATGTGCTAGTGTATGTCTACTAAATTACTCATTTGTATTGTGAACTTTTAATACTATATTGTCTTGATACTCTAAAACTCAACAAATAGGCTGTGAACACTGTCCAGGAAACCAAGTGCAGCTATGTGTTAAGGTTCGTCCCTGCCACAAGTTCTTATTTCTGTCCTCTAACTAGTGACATTTAGGCACACAAATGAAATCTCCTTATGCATTTTGCTTGTGTACTACATGTTGACCCCTAATAAAAGCAGTAAGGCCCTTGCCCAAGACCTACCTCTGTCTGTCTGTCTCTCTCTCTCTCTCAGCTCCCTTGCCTACTTGGTTGATTCTACTCTCTAGGAGTTTATCCCACATGGCCCTGATGGCCTCTCTCTTCCACAACCTGTGGCTACTCATTTTGAATGCCTTTCTGCGTGTAATTTCCATTGATATGTTGGAATGATTCTTATAGACCCTGCCTATAAGGGAGACTTACTCTTCCATTTATAACGTGGTACCACTAAGCAGAAACCTAAATGGCTCTTGATTTCCCTCTTCATATTCCTTATATGAGTCATCAAGAAATACAATTTTCCTTGAATGTGAACCTTCCCCCCTTTTATATTTTTGCAGCTAACTTAATGCAAACAATAGAAATCTCCCATCTTGACTGTCATAAAAGACTCTTTCTCTTCTTGTCCTCTCCAATCTAGTCTCACACAGTCACCAGAAATATCAATGTAATGTAAATGTAAATAAGAGCGTGTACATGTCTTGGACAAAATGTCCTAATGACTTTCTTTACTTCTTCAATTCCACAGTTGAGAAGGCCCTATCATTAGGCAACCATTTTCTTTCTCTCTCTCTCTCTCTCTCTCTCTCTCTCTCTCTCTCTCTCTCTCACTCTCTCTCTCTCTATATATATATATATATACACATATACCTATGTGTGTGTGTGTGTATATATATATATGTATATATATATATATATACATATATATATATACACATAAACTTATGTGTGTATACGTGTGTGTGTGTGTGTGTGTGTGTGTGTGTGTATATATATATATATAGGGTTGTTGCCATTCTCCTTGTTTGCTCCACACAATCATGCCAATGTATATTGAATATAAGATTATTCTTTCTTTGGGGCCTTTGAACCTTTACTCTTTTGTCTGAAAATTTCTTCCCCTAACCCCAAAGATTTGTGTGGTTTGTCCCTACCTCCAAGACTTTCTGTATCACCCTCCAGCCCTTGCCCTATTTGCCAGAGAAGCCATTACTATGTGAAGTTATATACTTAGGTACTTACTTGTTGCTATGGTTTTTATGTGTCTACTAAAGTTCATGTATTGGAAACTTAATCCCCAATGCAACAGTGTTGGGAGGTAAAGACTAATAAGAAGTGATTAGATCATGAGGGCTCTTCCCTTACACGTAGAATAGTATAATTATCAAGAGTGGGCTTGTCAGAAAAGTGAGTTTGGCCCCCTTTTGCTCTCTTCTTTCTGTCTCCCACCCATGAGTGACAAGCAAGAAGGCCCTCACCAGAAGCAGGGCTCTTGATCTTGTCTTTCCAGACTCCATAACTGTAACAATTAAATCTCTGTTATTTATAAATGACTCACTCTCAGGTAATGTGATAGAGCAACACAAAATGCACTAAGACATCTGTTTATTATCTACCTTCTCCAATAGAACATAAAGTTCTTAAAAGTGACAACTTCTTTTCCATCACACTCATATGTACCTAGATTCTGGAACAGTATCTAACACATACTACTTACTCAATCCATGTTATGAACAAAGGAATAAACTGGCAATAGAAATGCCATCAACATTGTTTGCTATTTATGGCTACTCTAGGATCCTTATTTTACCTTTCTCCTTCTTAGTGCCAGCCATCCCCTCTGCTTTGGTCCAGAGTATTATACCTACTGGTTCTTCTATCAGATAAATAGTTCTACTCAGATAGTTTCATGTTAAAAAACAGTCAAAGAAGAGTCTCATCACCTCATCCTGCGTCATTTGCTAGTTGCGAAACCACACAGCTCTGACCACAAATGTAGAATTCTGGTAAAATGAACAAACAAAACTACCTGCTTCCGTGGTGTTATGTAGAGGTTTCTTCTCAATAAAAAGGACTGAAAGACTGCTCAAAGCAATGTGTCCAGTATACTTTGGAAACTTTTAATGATTAACTTGCACTAAAAGAAATGAATATGATATATTTGGTTTTATGTAATTATTTTCTTTAAAGAGTTATTTATTTAATTTCATATATTATTATTAGTAGTAGTATTTAATTTTGATATAGGGCATGTGAACTCACCAGAGAGAGGGTAGGAGGGAAGATAGAAAGTGAGAAAGCAAGCTTCTAGGTCCAAGACTCGAACCATGGTCAGCCACATGGGAGTCCAGTGCCTTAACCACCATACTACCTGCAGGCCCCGGTTTTATGTAATTCTTAGTATTATTAAAATGTCATAGTTTGAAGCAAGGTGTAGAGGTTGAAGCCACAGTGTGAGATTGAGAATTCCAGTGCTGGAGTACAGACTGAGAAAATGCAGGTTGACTACCCCTTGTCTGAAATGCTTAAGCCAAAACTGTTTTGAATTTGTTTTGTTTTGTTTTGTTTTTCAAATTTTGGAATATTTGCATATACATAGTGTGATGTCTCATGGATGGGATCTTAGTCTAAACAGAAAATTGATTTGTTTTATGTACACTTACCATACATAGCCTGGAGGTAGCTTCATACAATATTTTTAATAATTTTGTTCATAAAATGAATTTTGAGCCTGTATTTTGACTGTGACTCATTACATGAGGTCAGATTGGAATTATGGATTTTGAGCAGTTAAGATTTTGGACTTCCCAAGCAGAGTTGCTCAACCTGTAAATTAAGGCCTTCTTGCCATAATGTGAGGTTACCAAAGAAGAGTCTTATTCCACTATCAAGCACTTTTTGAGCCTGTAAAAATCCACCAACACCAGCATATATGCTCTGTATACCATTCAGCATGCTCCATTGATGTCAAATGTACAAAAAGTTAGTCATATTTATTTCATACACAAACACAAAGCTATTAACTATTCAAAGAGATAAATCAATGCTTATTAAGAAAATGATATTAAGTCATTGTAATGTGTCAAAGTCAAAGAAGTATTTTATCTTCTAATACTGAGAGTCTAAGCATGTTTCAAATACACGGTTTTCATGATAATCATACGTTTTCATATCAAAGCTTCTTTCACCAAATTCCCAAATACAGAACTCCTGAACATTTCTATATTTATGAGTACTTGTGCAAATTCTTTGAAATATTCTATTCTTTTGCACTTGCAATTTTTACCTGGGGTTAAAAAAATGTATATGTATTATTTATTTAATTAATTAATTGTGGACCCTTGGCTACTCCTCAAAAGATCAAAACTGGTTTAATGTGCACGGTAAGAAATTTATAGTATTGGTTTTGGCATCAGGAGCAATGAAAGAATTGAGCGAAATCAAAGGGCAATGACCTGCTATTTTTGACAGATCAGGCTCCTTTTCCTTGACTCCAGAGTGACTATGTGCCATCTATGTGTTACTGCAAAACTAGACTTGGTTTCATACTCACATAAACAAAACTAGTTAGAGCTAATTTGGGTTAACATTGCATTGAAATGCCACTTCCTTTCATAAACACTCAACCTCGTAGGGAAGTTGATCTTTTGTGATTCCATAAAGATGACAGAGTGGGCCTTTATTTAACAGGAAGATATAAATAAGATCACAAAGGGATGTGGAGAAGAGCGGGATTTAGATTTCAGAAAATTCTCACAAAAATGACCTTGCCTACTTGCTCTAAGACTTCTTGAACTAGGCACAAATTACTATTAAGATCATAACATCAAGTAGAAACGATAAAGCTTCCCTTAATCCAGATACTGATTCACACAAAAACCATAGAATAAAACTTCTCCCAACATTTCTAAACCACCTTTCTTTGCATAGAAATTCAATTAATGGAAACTTTCAGTTCCAGCCAAGGTAAAGAAGCTCCTTTATTTCAAGGTATTCTTTCTAACAAATAAAGACAATTTGAAAACAAAAACAAAACCAAAAAAACAAAAAAACAAAAACAAGCATAGAAAGTCTCATAAAGGTGAGAAAACAAAAGAGAGCTACCCAGGAACTTCAGGACAAGGAATTTCATGGCAATGAGTCCTTTGAATTTCCTTATCAACTCCCACATACCCTACTACTCAGTGGCCAGCCTCATGGTCTAGTGGTTGAGGGAACTAAATCTCACATGCTGACTGCAGTTCCAGTTCCAGTCCCAGTTAGTTAAAATATACTGGGCACATGTCTGTGAATGCCCTAAATTTCAATAGGATGAAGAAATAGCAGAGAAAAGATTGAAACATGATCTGTCCCATTAATGAGTGTTTTCTACTCTCTCTGACTCACTGTCTCTCTGTTTCTCTGTGTCTCTGGTGAGAGTAGGCACCCTCTGGCAATGAAAAGAAGGAAGGAAGGAAGGAAGGAAGGAAGGAAGGAAGGAAGGAAGGAAGGAAGGAAGGAAGGAAAGGAGGGAAGAGGGAAGGAAGAAAGGAATGGAAAGAAAAAAAGAATCCAATCAGAAGCACCAGATAAAAATAGCTCCAAAAAAAGACTATTCCTCCCCAGCCAAAGAATCTGTAAAAGAAATTATCTAACAGCAGGAAAAACCTTTCTGGCAATATCCATCCTATTCCTTTCAAACCTCAATGGGAAAAAAATAGCAACTCTCTCCCACTCAAGTTTCAGAAGAGCAGAGTAGGAAGCGGACCTTCTACCCTATGCTCCTGACCCAATGATGCAGACAATGGCACTCTGATTCCTCTGCCTGGTGATGTTGGCAGACCTGAGCAGGTAGTTAAGCTTCCATTCTTTGCCTGAAATAAGCAGGTTTTGCTTGTATTCCCACAGAGTAAAGCCTCTAACCTCAACTGGCAGCCATGAAACCTGACAAAGCAGTGTGAGGTAGGGCTAATCACCATGTGCTTCATCAATCTATTTTCCCTTTTGATTAATATTATAGCAGGTCTGATATCCACTATGTAACATACACACATAAATACCAGCTGTTTTATTAAACCAACCATATTGAGACAAATATGATGTTGCCTGACCAATAAAGCTCTGGATAAAATACATGTTAGAAACTGTGACGATCTTCATGTACTTCTTTTACCATATTTGAATCTAGCTTATTTAAATCAAGTGAACTTGAAAAGCATTTATATTAATTTGTAAGAGTGCTTTTATACATAAGACAAACTAAACAGAATTTTGTAAGGCCTTTTACCACATAGGTACACATCATATAACACATTACGTGTATGCATACATAGACACACACGCACAAGCAAAAGACCCTATAATCTTTAGAAAAAGTTCTTTATCCTTTTTCTTGCCTCTTTTTTAAAAATGAGATTGATTTTTAGATGTTTACTTCCCATCTTGGGCTTTGTTAGAAAGAAAAGAGTTTTTAAGCAAACTTGAATATCCTTAGCAAGCAGAGGAATCCTACAGAGTTAAGAATGTTGTACATTTTAACTCTGTAATTACAGGTTTCCAATGATTACAGATTTTTTTTGTAATTATCATAAAGGCTGGAAAGTTCAAAAGAATAAATTATAATATAGTTAGAAAACTGGTTTATCATGGTATGCCCTAGAATTTTAGAGTTTTATTTACTTAGCTGTTTTTATACTGAGTTTTCCTGTTCCCAGCTTATACTGGGGATAAACATTACAAAGGATAATGAGCTTCTCTCCTTCTTTTACCCATTTGAGGGGCAAATAGTCCCAATGAGAGAGGATGTGCCCCAACGTGGAAAGAGAAATTATTTTCATCTCCTTGCCTGTTACTGGGAAATTTGATAGAAAGGGTCAAAATCTCTCCCAGAGCTCATCATCCTAGTGTTGGGAGATTTGATAGGCCTGAGGATCAATTTAGCAATTTTATAGAGATGAAGATTATCTTTTAAGA
This sequence comes from Tupaia tana, assembly GCA_026018925.1. Taxonomy (NCBI): domain Eukaryota; kingdom Metazoa; phylum Chordata; class Mammalia; order Scandentia; family Tupaiidae; genus Tupaia; species Tupaia tana. The sequence continues at coordinate 171,322,609 of JAKSZU010000002.1, read as the reverse complement.
CAAACAAATTCTTAACATATGGAACTTTAGATTATTTACCCTTATTGTCTACAAAAAGCAACCTAGTTACAGGATAGTATATTTAACGTTCCCTTTAGAAGATTAACTTCCCCCATTTTCCAATTTATATTGTAGCCAGGTCTGAGTGTAAAAGAGAAATCAGGCTTTTTTTTTAATTTTATTTTTTTATTTTTTTTAATTAAGGGTCTGAGAATCTAATGAGTTTTAGTGGCTCAGGATCATTACAAAGGAGTACTGGGAGATGAGCACATACGCATGTGAAGACAAGAGAAGACTGAGAGGTGTCCCTGTCAATTCTCCTCTAAAATATTCTGAAATATTTCCCAATCTCAGGGGTGTGCCCTTTTTTGGATTAGTCTTTCAGGGAGTTAGACTAACCTATCTAACCAGGGACCAAGGGTTCCATCGACAGGGTTTGTTAGGCTTGCCTGTGTATGGATGGCCTTCTCCTGCCTGACCTTGTCTCCCCTTAGAAACTTTGGAAGTACATATAATCCTCAAATTTACTATATGACTTTAGGCTTCCAATGAGGTGGACTTTCTCCCCAGTTTCATAAAGGAAGTAAATTGGAGCCTTATGTGGTTTAGGTTTACATTTCCTATTCAAGCAAAAGCTGGAGTCCTTCCATCTGCCTCAAAATGCCTCGTCTTGCCCTATTTCATGTAGTTTAGCTACATGCAGTTCAATGGAGGAGAACTCACTTTATGAGACTCCAAGAGCCTGACAGCATGAATGAGTATATCTGCATGATGGGTTGTCAATTCCAGAGTCCATTGGTTACCCAAGACAGCTGGCATCAGGTGTAGGAACTTTAGATTTTCTAATTAATATTACTTAAGGTTCTCAGGGCACCAGGACAGGAGAGTCAAGAAAGGGTCCCAGGAGACCTCAACGGAAGTCCTAAAGATCCCAGCTGCCCAGTAGTAAAGGGTATCTTTCAATACATATATTACACATAAGGCTTAAAATAAGAGGGGAGAAGTTTCTAGATGTTTGGAGGAGAATCAAGGTACTCAGAAACATATCGCGTTTACGCTGATGGCTCTCTAGGTTGAGGGGATTATGTTGCTCCTGAATATGAGAAGAGAAACTGAAAAAATGATCCTCCCTAGTTAATTCATGGGAACATTCAACTAATACTTGTTGGTAAAGAGACCAAGGTTTTGTTAAAATATATTTTGTCCAGGGACAAAGGAAATCCTGTCTTCCATCTCTCAAGACCCTACAGATCTTGCAAGGAGACAGTCAAAAGGGATAGAGGCGACTCTTTCTCTGAATGTCCTTAAGTGTCTGAAAGGGGAGGCTTAGCAGGATAGAAAGGAGGGGAGACATTCTGTATATCCTGGAAGAGGAAAAAAGAGAATGGTTTCACTCTCTTCAATACTCCTGGCAAGTGCATTGAAATGCCCTGTTCCTGGGTCATAGTCATAGAAACTGAGGGCGTCTAGGACAGTAACACTCTCTTGCCAGTGGATGAGAAAGAGCTTGAAGGAAGGAGAGAGAGGAACCTGTTTTGACACCCAAATGGGCTGTCAGGGATGGCTTCAGATTCTTAGGACTTTCAGGATGCACCAGAGAGTAGCCCTGGTCAGGCACCATCAGTTGTCCCAAGAACGTTCACCCTTGTTTGGAATTATTAAGATTCTATAAAGCAAATCAAGTCATGAGCTGCTTGGCATTTCCACTGGTAGTAATGGACATTCCTTAGCAACCCTATACTCTGAGTCTTTAGACTAATTGCTCTTAACTGGCTGACAGATGCTTGGTGTTTGCATTTGATAGAGTCCATTGTAGGGACAAGAATCTCCCCAAAAAGGTAGAGAGTCCACTTATTTTCCCCTCTGGTGAGAAGTTAATCTCAGTGTACCTCCAAAATATGTTGCAGGAATTCTGAGTTTGCCAAGTTCATGCCTCTTGATCATGAAGAATTAGAAGCATCGACAAATGGAGAGAAAATAAAGAATTTATTGAAAGAGGAAAGTTCTTGACAGGGAGGGGTCCCATAAGTGGGTTGCTGACCTGAGACTTGAGTCTGGAGGTTATCTCCTAGCTAAGAGCAACTGGTGTGTGCATTCCCCTCTCTCCAGAGGTCACATGCCAGGTGGGTCATGAGACCTATTTTTAGATGGGCCTTAGGTCATGAGACCCTAAACAATGATGAATTGTTACTCAATTCTTTGTTTAAAAGCTTTGGGGAGAAAGGCCATTATCTTGTTTTCAGAATGAGATGGGTGGTGTGACCTGGAAAAAGCTATAATTACTATAATTGCTTCTGTAAGTAAGTTGTGCAGCAATTAGTTCCTTGTGTGAACAAGCTATGAGCAATCTCTAATGAATGAATTCTGGTGAAAACTTGATGGTGACTCCACCTTGTGGGCCTACACCCTAACTATATGTGTGTTGCCTATTGCCTGCATCAGCATGGAGGTTAAAAAAAAAAAAAAAAGTGGAACATTTTCCATGAACTAAAATTTTTAAAGACTGTCAATCAGAAGTTATTTCTTTATTCTTTAGAAATGAATAGACGGGGCCTGCAGATAGCATAGTGGTTAAGACAATGGACTCCCACAGGACCTACTGTGGTTCAAGTCCTGGACTTGAATCTGAATAATGGATTGTATTTGTGAGGGTGAAAAGAAAGCTTCCCTCTACCTTCAGAAAGCTTCCTGAAAGGAATTAACAATAGAAAGGTTAATAGAAGAAAAAGTCATACAACATTTATTAACATGCATGAGAGTAGGGGTGGATCACAGCATTGGGGAAAATCACAGGAGTGTGATTTTCCAATTCAGTGAGATCCAAATGCTTATTACCCTTCTTCATAGAGGGAGTGAGAGATAGGGAAGGGAAGAGGAATGTAGGTGGGATAGTAAATGTTGTCAGGGAAGATGAAAGGACAAACAGACAGACATTATCTTGTAAATGATTTTTTTCCTTTGGAATTTGAGTGAGCCTAGGAGAACAAAAATATCTTGTGACAAAGTCTATCCAGGTGTGACTACATTCTTTGAAGTGTGGTTAAGTTCTTAAGTATTCTATCTGGGACAGAGAAAAGGATTTCAGGAGGGGGTAGAAGGTGGTTCTATGTGTTCTCTGGTGGTCCACGTTTAGGTAGCTAAAGGAATTTCAGAAAAAGACTTATACCCTGAGCCAGGAAAGAGGGAGACAGAAGAGGTCAGAAAGTCTTGGATTCTGCGGTGGCTTCTTTCTTCTTCTTCTTCTTCTTCTTCTTCTTCTTCTTCTTCTTCTTCTTCTTCTTCTTCTTCTTCTCCTCCTCCTTCTTCATTTTTTAAAAGAGATTTTTGCTATAGGGCACATGCGTTCACCGGAGAGACAGAGTCAGAAAACGAGAAATCACTCTCCAGCGGGGATGGCCACACAGCAATCCCTTCTCCTCCATTCTTCTTTCAGGATTTTGGGCACAGACGCACATGCACACATACCCGGCCTGAGTTTTAAACTGCTGGGTCCAGGACTCAACCCGTAGTCAACTATGTGGGAGTCCAGCAACCTAAGCATAATGCCATCTGTTGGTCTCAACTCTGAAGCATCTTCCAAGTCTTTTTTTTTTTTTTTTATGCCTATGTGCCATACTTTTTGAGCATTGTTTTCTGAGCCCCAACATTTTAATATCCATTTCTTGGTTCTGAGACTATACTACATTTGTATTATGCAAGTTGTCACTGAGGTAGGAGACAGGGACACTGAAGTATAGTTAGAGTATAGGCCCAAAATGGAAATGCAAAATGGCTAAGCTTTAAGATGGACACACACAGCTCAGCAGAGTTCAGCTCTCACTCAACTGCTTGCTCACAAGAAATTCCTTGCAGCAGTGACTCAGTGATTAACCTACGCAGCATGACCTAAAGTAATCACAGCATTTTTTACTTTTTTCAGGTTCCACTACATTCTAGAACCTACAAATGGCTTTTAGGATTCAAAGCTATCACACAAATACTTGCATAAACATTGACCACTGGATGATGGTCTCTAAAACCTAAAGTTTTCAGACAAAGATTTGAACAATCATTTTTCTAAGGGAATAACCTTATTAGCATGTAACCCCACAAAAAGAAAGCATGAACAAGTTCATCCTAACTAGGATGAAAAATCCTAGACCTGAGACCTGTAGATGGCATAATAGTTACATTGCTGATTACCACGTAGTCAACCAGGGTTCGAGTCCCAGACCTGGTGGCTTAAATCACGCTGGGCACATGTGCTTGTGAGACAAAAATTCTAAGAGGAGAAGGGATTGTGGCATGGCCATTACCCCTGGGGGTGATTTCTCACTTTATGTCTCTCTGGCTAGAGCATGTGCCCTATTGTAAAAATTTCTCTCTTAAAAATAAATAAATAACCCTAGACCCAAGCCCCAAATCAGCTACCCAGTTTTTGAGACACCCTCCCTGCCTGGGAGCTTATTCTCTCTCTCAGTAAACTTTATTTCCTATTCCCTTTTTCCATGTTCTAATTCTTTAAGAGTATAAGACAAATAATCGGGTTCGCTGCTGTTCCTGCATTGGGTACTGGACCTGATCACCCCAACATCACATCACACATCATTACCATTTAGGAAATTGGAAAAAGGTGTACAGAATCTCTCTGCAGTATTTCTTATAACTACCTATACATCTACAATTACCAAAAAAGTATTTTAATAACTGACTATGTTACAGGCTCAATGCTATTATGTTTTTTCTCTCTTCAAAAATGATGGGAAAAATCATGGCCATAATAATTATTTTCCAGTAAATCTCACCAGGATTTCTGCATATGTTTCTCAGAAGGAAAAATTCTACATTATTACCACAGATGGGCCTTAAAATGCTTTCAGAGTTCTTACGTAAATGTGCACTTCATAAACTTGTCCAGATTACTCTTTAAAGTTGTTACTAAAAATCAAAAAGGAGGGACCAGCAGTTGGCGTAATGGCTATGTTGGTGGACTCCCACGTAGTTGACCGCTGTTCAAGTCCCAGACCCAGTGGCTTAAACTTACGCTGGGTGCATGCCCAGGATCCCAAGAGGAGAATGGACAAAAAGGAATTGCAGCGTGGCTATCCCCCCGGGGGATGATTTCTCGCTTTCTGTCTCTCTGTCTATCTTTCTGGCGAGTACATGCGCCCTTTAGCAAAAAGCCTCTCCAAAATAAATAAATATATAAATAAATACAGAAACTATGTACCTACAAGGAGGTTAGGCATAAGACTCCTTTTTTTTTTTTTTTTTTTTTTTTAAGAGAGATTTGTGCTATAGGGCGTGTGAGACAGAGAGATAGAAAGCAAGAAATTACCCTTTTGGGGAATGGCCATGCCACAAGCTCTTCGCCTCCATTGTCCTCTCAGGATTTTAGGTGCACACACACATGCCTGGTGTCAGTTTCAACCCACCGGGTCCAGGACTTGAACTGTGACTGACCATGTGGGAGTCCAGCCACATAATCACTATGCCATCTGGTGGTCCAAGTCTCATCTTTCAAGAGGAGTTCAGATTGCAAGAAATAATCTTATTCTCCTCCTAAAAACTAGAAAGTCAGATTACCTCAGTTGTATATTTAAAACACACACACACACACACACACCCCTTTCATTCCTTAATCTTTAGTTGCAAGGGAGACATGGAAACTAATGCGGCAATATATTATCATGTGTCATTGTTTTGAGTAGTGATTGAGAGGCAGTAAACCACTTTAGTTTCTGAAGTGTTTTGGTGTTTAGAATGTGTGGCATTTATTGTAGAGAATAAAAATGGAGGTTAGCCCAAAGAAGTAAAAACCCTTACTATGGTATATGAAATGATGAATTACTTCCAAGGATCAGAGTATTCTCTCTCCATGCAAAATGAATCACATGTATTTTCTAAACTAAAATAATCTATTTATAAATAATGTCATACAAAAGATCATCTTTCAATAAGACATCTGGATGGTAGGAAAGAGCAAAGCTTTTGTTCTGAGGATAAAATGGTCTAGGTACAAATTTAGAGTCCAAAACTGCGGCCTAAGACTAAGGCTGGGGAAAGGGGATGATTATATACCAACAATTACATATAACGCATAGGTGTTTGCAAATGCATTGACTGATGCATAGATCTGACATACTGAGACCAGTGGTAATTAGATTATATCTATTTTATTACTGTGTAGTTTTCCAATCACATAGATACATTAAAGCAAATTACCAGCTACATATTTCATTTTAAAACATCACAGAATTTATATCAAAATTCATATTTTATATTTATATATTTTATATACATATATACACACACATATATACGTGTGTGTATATATATATATGGTTTTTGCTATAGGGTGTGTGTGCTCACCAGAAAGACAGAGAGACAGACAGAGAGATAGAAAGCAAGAAATCACCCCCCAAGGGGGATGGCCACGCCACAACAATCCCTTCTCCTCCATTCTCCTCTTGGGATCTTGGGCACACACACGTGCCCAGTGTGAGTTTAAGCCACAGGGTTTGGGACTCAAACCATGGCCGAATACATGGGAGTCCAGTGACATAGCCATTATGCCAACTGCTGGTCCCACTCATTTATATTTTCAAAAATTAATATAAGCAGAAAATGATCTAACAATGGCGGGAACCAGCAGTTAGCGTAATGGCTATGTCGCTGGACTCCCGCATAGTCGACCGCGGTTCGCGTCTCGGACCCGGTGGCTTACAACTCACGCTGGGCGCGTGTGCGTGCGTGCCCAAGATCCCGAGAGGAGAATGGAGGAGAAGGGATTGCGGCGTGACCATCCCCCCTGGGGGGTGATTTCTCGCTTTCTGTCTCTATGTCTCTCTCTGTCTGTCTGGCGAGCGCACGCGCCCTATAGCGAAAAACCTCTCCAAAAAAAAAAAAAAATGATCTAACAATGGCAATGTAAGTGGTAAAATCTTGGTCTGAACTAATATACAGTGCATTTATGCTGGGAAAATCCATATTGTATGCTGTAAAAATGTACAGTGAAAGAATGTAAATAAGTAAATAAGAGAAAACATTTTTTTTTAAAGAAAGTAATCTAAGTTTATTAGAAGTCCCTATTTCAATAATCATATATCTAAGTCATATGCTCTCATGTTCACTGGAAAGAATATATTTCACCTTTAGGATGCTATATATTTTTTTCTAGACTTAATAAGCTATTTACAAATCTTGACAATGAGAAAGAAAATACTAAGAATGCAACATTTGCCTCACAGAGTAAAAAGTGTCCTTCTGTCAAAAACAAAATTCTTGCATTTCCTAGGTCAATCTTTAAACAACTTTAGATGTAAGAGACTAGAAAAAGAGACTGGGATTCACATACATGGCACTAAATAGTCCAAGGGTACTCTTGATAGAACACGGGAGATGTTACTTGACTCCGACGTGCTTGTTTATTCCACTTCATCATACATGTACTCATTAAAAAAAAACATGAAAATAAAAAATATTACTCATAAAACTTCTATGGCATGTCTTCAGTGGTTTACAGAGATTTTTGTTTTTAGACATTTTCAAATTTTTCACGAAAGGTTTGACTCAGTTGTTCAAATGCTAAGACAACATTGTCATCTTCATTTTCACATAGTTCACGTAAGGAAACACTGCAAATTAGAAAAAATATACAAATAGCACCATTTTAGTGAGATTGAATGTTATAAGGAGGGCTTTCCCAGGGTAGTCATCAATAAGTAAATTCTATAGATAAAATATCATCTATAGAGAGAAGGAATGATGATTAGAAACATATTTATTTCAAAACACCTAGTACCAAAAAGTAATTAAGATAAGATGATTCCCATGAAGTTTCTCTTCATGTCTTTTACCAAGAGGATTTGAAAGGTTATTAAATTCCGAGATCATCAAATGGTGAAATGGTTACATCGCCAGACTCTAATGTAGTCAACCATGGCTCATGTCCCACACTCAGCAACTTAAAACTCACACCAGGCATGTGTGTGTGCATTGCCAAACTCTCAAGAGGAAAATGGAGGAGAAGGGATTGCAGTGTGGTCGTCACTCCTTGGGGGGGGGGGGGGGGGGGGGAGGGAGGAGTGATTTCTTGCTTTCTGTCTCTTGGTTTCTCTTTGACTCTCTGGTGAATGCATTAGCCCTATAGCAAAAATCTCTTAAAAAAAAAAAAAAAGAAAGAAAAAAGAAAAGAAAAGAAACAAAGAAAGGCTATCAAATTCCATGTGTTGGGTCATCAGGAAAGTCTTGACACAGTTTTGCACAGGAAAACATAGAAAAGTACATCAGGACTTTTCCAACAACCTAATAACTTGGTCTCTAGTCTCTTCAAGAGCACTATACATATTTATTTTCTCCAGACATCTTGTATAGTCATTTTATATATTTTCTTGTTTTGTTTTAGAGAACAGGCTCTCACCATGCTATGACCCGTCTGCCTCAGCCTCCCCAAATTGCTGGGTTACAGATGCACAACATCATGCCTGGCCTTTAGGCTGGATTTGAAATTGAACCCAGGCCTATTATGTGTTCCCAGACTGTAGAGCACAGAATCTTAGCAGCGCTAAAATGGGTCTATTGTGTGTGTGTGTGTGTGTGTGTGTGTGTGTGTGTGTTTCTCTGTGTCCAATATAAACTGAAACCCAAAGACAACTACGTTTAGAAAAAGAAAACTACTTTTTCCCTTTCCCTAAATGTATGAGAAAATAAAGGAAACAAGATACAGCAAACAAAATAATGGTGCACCAAAGATATCCAAGTCCTGATTCCCAGAAAATTATGAATATATGAGGTTTATAAGGCATAGAGGAATTACGATTGCAGATAGAATTCAAGTAGCTAATCAGTTGGGCTTGAAAAAGCCGAGTTATCCTGGATTATCTGGGCAGGCTCTGTATCATCCTTGTAAGTGGAAGAGGGAGACAAATGAGCATTTATGTCAGAGTGATACAATGTCAGACTCCACTGACCATTGCTGGCTTTGAAGATGGGACAGAACCACAAGTCAAAAAATTCCAGCAACTTCCAAAAGTCGGAAAAGGCAATACAACAGTCCTTTCCAGGCTCCGAAAATCGATGCAACCCCTTGATTTTAGTCCAATTAAACATTTTTTACTTCTGACCTCCAGAATGATAAGATATTAAATTTATGTTGCTTTAAATCACAAAGTTTGTGGTAATTTGTTACAGCAGCATGGAGAAACTTAGGTACAGGGGAAAGGAAATGAAGAAATGCCAGAATGAACAGTGCCACTGGGCTTATCAAGGACTGAAAACAATTCAAATCTGACATTTCATCAGCCTTTTTTTATTTGCATTTAGCTTGTTTCTACTAGAGTTCCATTTTTTCCCCTAGTGTCTTTACTGACCTATTACAACAAAGGATCAGATGTGTCTCTACAATTCCCCCTGGAAATACAGACTTATAATTAGGACTGAAATTTTTCTCCTGAAAGATATACACAGATATCATGTGATGTGTATAAATTTTAACTCACTACTTTGGGTTTTTATCATCAAATGTTATCCTTACCCTATGTAGTTTTACTGAAATAGAAACTTTGGTAATTCTTACCAGTTGTGCTGAATTTACTACCAATTCTTGAATTCTACCTCATAAATGTTTTTCTGACTGCTCTTCTGTATCATTATTTCTATTTCCGTACCTCAGACCTTCACTCATTCTCACCTTCAAGACTATTACAGCCTTTAGTCAGCTTTATGCTTTATCTTTAGGCCACTATAGCTCTTACCATGTTTGTAATGTCTACAAGTCTGTTTCTTTCCCTATACTTTCAATGGTTTGTTTTTGTTTTCATTTGCTTTTTTTAAACAGGGATAGACTTAATGATTCTTTATATCTCAAATGCTTGGAAGAGAGGACTAAACGAAATAATACCACAGTATTTATTAGATGAATACATAAATGAATAATTTTCAAAAGCCTAGCTTTTGAGGGAGCTCCAAAGTCACTGGAGTTTCTTGGGCCACTCTGGAGATTATAACTTGGGTTACTATGAGTCAGTCAAAGAATATGCAGATATTCTAGAGATATGCCATGTGGACAAAGAAATGCCCTTATGCACCAGCATCCCAAAAGTTTCATAATATGTATGAAAAGTCTAAACTGGCCCAATTTAGCTCAAATTAAATAAATTTTTAAAAAATGACCTAATTATCAAGAACCTAATTACAAAGGGATTGGTGGGAACTAGCAGTTAGCATAATGGCTATGTCGCTGGACTCCCACGTAGTCAACCGTGGTTCACGTCCCGGACCCGGTGGCTTAAAACTCATGCCGGGCGCATGTGCGTGTGTGCCCAAGATCCTGAGAGGAGAATGGAGGAGAAGGGTTTGCGGCGTGGTCATCCCCCCTGTGGGGTGATTTCTTGCTTTCTGTCTCTCTGTCTCTCTCTGTCTGTCTGACGAGCGCATGCGCCCTATAACGAAAATCTCTCCAAAAAAAAAAAAAAAAAAAAACAAAGGGATTGGTGGCATATTAAATAAATAAAATAAGTGATAAGACAAAAGAGCACCTATAAATTATTGAGGTACATACAGACTGGAGGCATTAGGAAGATGGACATTAAACTAGGCCACCTTAGATGGCCAGTGAAGCCTAAGGAAGGGTTATTGCATAATTTTTGGTTTTGCTCAGATCCCTAGTGAACTCTATTAAAGATGAAAACAGGAAGCCGATAGGAGAGATCAGTGAGAAGAAACCTGGATTAAACACTGGATGAGCAGGAGATTCAGGAGTATGTAAGTGGATATTAACCAGGAGTCTGATGAAGCCTGTGGAGCCCTCCAAAGATAATCAATCTGACACATACTGCTTGTGGCAACTGAAAATATTGGGGTCTCTGAGGTCAATGAAGCTTTGGAATATTGCTGCCTGTTGGTGCTGAGACTGATCAGGAAGGAACTTAATTTCAAATGGTCTTTGAAATTAATTCTGTTATAAAAACAATGCAACAGGGTGTGGAAGAGAAGTTCTGCAGAGCCTTTGGTGAATTAAAAGATATAGCAGGCTGGGCCAGAGATGGCATGGAGGTTAAGGCAGTCAGATCCCCCATGGCTGACTCTGTGGTTCAAGTCCTAGACCCAATGGCTTGAAAAACACATCAGGCGTGTGTGTGTGTGTGTGTGTGTGTGTGTGTGTGTGTGCGCGCCCAAAATCCTGAGAGGAGACTGGAGGAGAAAGGATTATGGAATGGCCATTCTCCCTTGGGGGTTATTTCTCACCTCCCTCTCTTTCATATTCTCTCTCTCCTCTCTCTCTCTCTCTCTCTCTCTTCCCCTAGTGGGCACATATGTCCTGCAGCAAAAACTAAAAATCTAAAATAAAATAAAAAGTGTAACATGTCAAGCCAACTACCTAGTGTAGTAGTAATGGACTGCTCAAAAGAAGCCAAATCTGAGATGGTGACTGCAGTTTGAATCCCCAGCCCAATTGGCCTGAAACACATCAGGCACGTGTGAGTGTCCAAGTTCTCATGGATTAGAGGACTGAAAGAAGGGAGTTGTGGTATGAGCAGACCCTATAGAGGGTGCTCAGAGTGCTCATCTCTCTCTTTCTCTCTCTTTCTCTGTCTCTTTCACACATACATATTCTCTACCATGAATACTCTACATGAAGGAATAAACAAATAAATAATTTTTAAAAGAGGCTCACTGGCAACTTCAATTACTTGACTCATACTAAGAGCTCAACATTTTTCAAACTGCAATGCAATCATCAAAAAATCTGGAATCAAGATTTAAATATGCAACGCACCTGATAGATTGAATGGTGAGTAAAAAATCTTTCAACAACTGATAAGCATCTCCTTCATTCATCCTAAACAAAGACAAAATTGAAAATTAATGCTACAAAAAATTAAAGAATTTCTTAACTGTTGTTTTGTCAATATAGGTTACCTTTGTTTGGCAAGACATATTTCCAAGAATTTTTTCTTTCATAGACTATCAGATGGTAATATATTTTTTTTGAGAGGTTTTTGTTATAGGGAACATGAGCTCGTCAGAAAGACAGAGAGAGACAGAGACAGAAAGCGAGAAATCACCCCCCCAGAGGGAATAGCCACGCCACAATCCCTTCTCCTCCATTCTCCTCTTGGGATCTTGGGCACACATGCACATGCACCCAGCGTGAGTTTAAGCCACCGGGTCTGGGACTCGAACCATGGTTGACTACATGGGAGTCCAGCGACGTAGCTGTTATGCCAACTGCTGGTCCCCTGGATGGTAATTTAATCTATGATACTGATTATTACGAATTCAAGAGTCAAAGTATCACACACATAATTAGGAAATAGACAAATCATCTCTGGAGGACATAAAAACTGTACAATAAAGTTCAAAAGGGTGAATGGGAACTCGAGATTCAAAGAGAAGGATCAGATGTATTATTTACTTTATTGACACAGTCACTTTATTCACAATACTTGGTCAGATTTAAAAACAAAACAGTGATCACTATTTCTGAAGAATGTCAGAATTTTTAAATAACTTCATTCAATAAGGACTGCTTAAAACTTTATGTAAAACACATATTGAATCCCTGCTAGTATGATAGAATGCCCCTCCCCACATCGATGTATTCAGTGCCTGTGGCCAATTTCTCCATCCCCAGGCAAATCTAAGTGTTGCCTGGCTTATTATTTTTGAAAATGGTTTCCCTTCCAAAAAATTAAAGCTGCTGTCATGTACTCATTCTTAGGTGTGTGAATTGTAAATTTAATATATTCTTCACTCAGATATTGGAGAACACAGGATTATTTGCTGTCCAGTTTTAAATATCTAACAATGAATAAATAGGACAGTAATAAATTAAAAAGTCTGTGTGTGTGTGTGTGTGTGTATATACATATATATATATATATATATATATATATATACACAGATACATATATATCTTTAGACTATATCTTTATGTCAAGTGAGTTGGACTAAAAGTTGATAGTAAACCACAAAAAAAAAAAAAAAAGAATATAATTTGTTCAGCAGGTGGTGTAGTGGTGAGGTGCTGGATCCCACATGGCAGACTCTGTGGTTCAAGTCCCAGACCTAGCAGCTTGAAAAACACACCAGCCAGGCTAAGAAGGAGAGACATTTTATGTCTCCACTATATATATACAGACTGTTTGCACTCTATGGCTAAAACTGAATGACTAGAGGATAAGAAAATGTTTATAGATACCAGATACAGTGTGGGAATAGGGTGGGAGAAGGAGGAGTGTCTGAGGAAAGACATTAAGGAGAAAAATAGAGAGGCAAGACATTTATGAGACAAAGAAATGGGTCATTTCTGTTGAAGATAACGTGTAGAGTATTCGCAACTGGACTGGGGAGAAATATATTCATGTTGGAATATTCACTTTACAAGCTAAGTGACATATATGATTGATTGTTTAAAAAAATTGAAATAAAAAATATTTCTCACTTTCCCTCTTTCTGTCTCTTTCCAGTGAGTGCACACGCCAAGTGGCAAACATTGAAAAGAAAAACAAAATTTAAAATAACCAAAAAAAGTTTTTCTTAAAATTTATTAAATTATTCATTACATATAATGAGATAAAAAGAGAAATAGTGAGAAAGAGAGGAGGAGAGAGGTAAACAGAGAACATACCCGTTGTCCTGAGATAATCCTTTCAAAGAACCATGTTTGTAGAAATCAAGTGCATAAGCATTGAGTGGCATTCCTCTTCCTTGGCTATCAAATTTCTGTGGCCACAGCACTGGAGCTTGAGTGTGGTTGATAGCAATTGTGCGCAGAATGACCTGAAGAAATACAACTCTTAATTTGTTATTTATATATACAGAAAGTTTGTGATTTCTTAATTTACACCTGCAGTTACTTTTTTCTTTTTCTTTTTTTGGAGAGGTTTTGGCTAGAGGGCACGTGCCCGTCAGAAAAACAGAGAAAGACAAAGAGACAGAACGCGAGAAATCACCCTCCAGGGGCATGGCCATGCCACACTGTCTTCTCCTCCATTCTTCTCTCGGGATCTTGGGCACGCATGCACATGCGCCCGGTGTGAGTTTAAGCCACCAGGTCTGGGACTCAAATGCAATCAACTACATGGAAGTCTAGGGACACAGCCGTTACGCTCTCTGCTGATCCCCTTCCAGTTAGTTTTTTAAAATGTTTTTAAAGTACACTCATGGTGAAAGAGGAGGGTGTCTTTTACATACACACTGCGGTGGTACCATCTGTTATGATATGTATTTTACAATGTTATGATCCTCGTTGAATAAAAAAATAAATAAATAAAAAGGAGTAACTATCTTCTCTTTTTGTATTCCTTAGAAGAGTGCTATAGACTGAATATTAGCATTTCTTTCCCCAAACGTTCACATTTTGATTCCTTCCCCAACCCGAGAGCCAAAAAGGGTCAGTATGTTTCATGGTGACTCCTGATCCAAACCTTGATCAGTCATGTGGCTTCCAGAACTGCAGAACAGTACTTTACTAACTGCTTCTCAGCAACTGTGCCTGGATTCTTTTTTTTTTCCAGTTTGAGAAATTTTAAGTCCTTTCTAGGTTGGCTAGCAGTATAAATCCATTCTTTGAAAATACTGTTAAATAAACTCTATCTTTCACTTACATGGTTTGGAGTTCCTGGTTGAAGCAAATCATCATCAGAGTTCCCAGAGAGACAAACAAATGGTGAAATGGCTACTCTTCCTTCCTTGCAGTCCATCAAATGAGACACAAGTTGTGAGTCTTCACATTCTTTACCTGTGAATTCTGACCATAATAGATTGGCATAGATCACTATTTAAAAATCAACCTAATTGTCCAACCTTGTAGTTTTGCTCTGGACTGTGTTACTTGGGGAGCCATTCAACTTTCCAGGGTCTACATAATAATGAAGACTGAATGAGTTGTCACATAAAGTGGCACAGGTGACATTCAATAAAATTTTGTTTATTAGCACCACTGTTATAAACATGTGTATTAGGTCTTAGTTGCTTTAATCAACAGGAAATAAAAGACCATTATTTAAACTACGTGCTCTTTTAACAACAAATTATTATTATTACTTTGGTACATTTTCCCACAACCCTCAAGCTTAGTATTAGAATCTTTCCAGCCAGAATGTGCAAATACTGATTCTGAGGCCAAATCTGAATCCAGTAGAAAAAAATATCCTGTATTTTCAAACTATTAGTAGACATACGGGAAGAAATAGATCTTCCATTCATGCTCTGATAAAGCACCAGATTATACATTCAAATTGGGCTGTAATTTGTAATTATTTGGGCACAATAGTTAACACATTCCTATCTCACCTCCTCTATGATGCTCACAGTGCTCCACTCCTAACGTTTGCATTGGTCATGCTACTTCCTACTTTAACAGGCCCAGGAAGCTACAAGCTCCGCCGCCTAAAGTGTTCCAAGTTGAGAATGTTAGGGTGTAGTGAAACCAAGACATAACTACCCACAACTCAATTCTTCCTTTCTATTTCAGACACTCTTTTGTGTTTATTTTTATTTAGAAGGATTCTATCTACTACATTAGGAAAAATAAAAGTAAACACTACTAACAGTGTTTACCATGTTTCAATCACTGTTTTCAGATATTAACATATATTAGAACAGTCATTAGACAATGTTCCCTTTCTCATGTATCTGTTGAGAAATCTAAGGCATAAACGTGGAGTCACTTGCTCAAGATTTCAATGCTAATAAGTAGAAAAGTCAGAGTTCAGACTCAGAGAATCTGTCCAGAGTCTATGCTCATGTATGCTGAGTATATTTCCTTTCGAACAGAGTGACAGAATTAGTCTCTAGTTTCTCTTCATCTCATAGATGTCCTTACTCCATTTTCCAGGATTCACATAACTATGGCCTTTAATTGGGATACTTTACAAATGAAAGTTTTGTTTCATTCTCCATTGCACGTTTAACTCCTAGTAATCAGTCTCTTTCTCTAGAAAGTGGAAGGGATCCCCTTATTGTAAGGCAGGCTGACCTTTCTGGGGCTCCATTCTTCTGAAATAAAACATTCTTAGGCAAAATGATGCATTCTTTAATTTTTCCACACTGGTACTAAAATATACTTACCGATTTTTGACAATGGGAGTTGATGTTCCTGTTTCATATCAGCCAGTTTAGAAACAATTAGTAGAAAAGAGGCAAAGTCCTTTGCAATTCCCATGTTATACTCATGTAAAGCAGCACTGAAATCCTCGGGAAGATCATCAAGGAACACCTAGGGGCCAAATGTTTTAGAGAGATCCATAGATCATCCTTGAAAGAAATCTTCAGAAGAAAGGTAAACCATAGCAACCTAATTCTTCAGCTATCTATGTATTCAATAATGTCACTATTTCATTCCTTCATAAAATTAAGGCAAAATTCATTTTTGTTTCTACTCACGTTTATAAAAACAACTTATTCTATATTATTAAATATGTCATTGACCCTACTGACTCAAAACCACTTTTTAAGTAGAAACATGATCTCAAATAACATTAGACTCATAAATATTTCAAAGAATCTAGTGACATGTTTGGAGAGCAAGCAATGAGATTGAGCATGTTTGCATTCCCAGAGTTAACCTCACTTGGTCGTGATGGTTTTTAAAATTTCTATGTTCATTTTATCAACATTGTGTTAATTATTTAACATCTATATTAAGGAAAGAGATGTGTCTCATTTTCTTTTTTGTAATGTCCTTTTCAGGTTTTCACATTAAGGTTAAGTTTTGCTCCTAGAAAGAATAACTATCCCCATGGAGCCAACAGGTGATGTGATAGTTCAGATGCTGGACACCCACATGGCCAAGTGCAGTTCGAGTTCTGGACATGGTGGTGTGAACCTCACGCTAGGTACATGTATGTGTGTGCGTGCCCAAAATTCCAAGAGGAGAATGGATTGTGGCATGGCCAACCCCCTTGGAGGTGGTGATTTCTCACTTTCACTCCCTCTGTCTCTGTCTCTTTCTCTCTCTGGCAAGCACACATGCTCTATGGCAAAAACCTAAAAAATATAAATAAAAAGGAGTAACTATCATATCTTTTTGTATTCCTTAGAAGAGTGCTATAGACTGAACATTAGCATTCCTTCCCCCAAATGTTCAATAACAAGTATGTTAAAATCTTACCCCCCCAATATGATGGTATTAGAAGGTGGGGCATTTAGGAAGTGGTTAGGTCATGATGATGGAGCTTTCATAAATGAGAAAAGTGCTTTTATAAAAGAGACCCTAGTGCACCCTTGCCTCTTCTGCCATACAGAGACACAACACAAAGATAACCAACCACCCATGAGTCACCAGTGACCTTGACTAGTACATCCCAGCATCCAATACTGTGAGAAGTAAATTTCTGTTGTTTACTATCCACCAGTTATTGCTAGATTATAATAGCCCAAACAGACTAAAAGCAAAGAGTTTTTGAAAATTCGGTGTTACTCTTATTTTTTCTTCCTTTTATGTTTTGTTATATTTATTTGTTTATTTATTTAGGAGAGATTTTTGCTATAGGGCACATATGCTCTCCAGAAAGACAGAGACAGAGAGACAGAAAGCAAGAAATCACCCCCCAGGGGGATGGCCACACTGCAATCTCTTCTCCTCTATTCTCTTCTCGGGATTTTGGGCATGCACACACATGAACCCAACATGAGTTTAAGCCAACAGGTCTGGGACTCGAGCCACAGTCGACTACATGGGAGTCTAGTGACATAGCCATTACACCAACTGCTGGTCTCTGTTTTGTTTTGTTTTTATGAGCTGAACTCAGATTCAGAGACTTCTGTGTTCTTACTTCCCAAAACTGTTATTTTATTTTCTAGCTTTATCAAGGCCTACTTGTTAATGAAAAATTGTATAATTTAAGGTATAAAACTTGATATTTTGATATGCATATACTTCAGTGCTGTTCTTTAAATGTTTGAAAGCATTCACCAGTGAAGCCATTTTAGTCCTCGTTTTTTTTTGTAGGGAAAAAATTATTTTTAATAATAAGATAAGTTTCTTTAATAGATATCAGACATTTCAGGTTTTTTAAATATCGTTGGTAGTTCTAGAAGGTTGCCTTTTCCAGAAATTTGCCTGTTTCATCCAAATAGCCTAATGTATTGGTATAAAGTCATTCATGATATCTTCTTATGCTCTTTTTGATGTCTGAAGATCTATAGTAATGTCCCATTTTATTTCTTGATATTTTCTTCATTTATAATTTTTTTTTTAATTTTTGCCAGAGTTCATGTGCACTCACCAGACAGAGAGAAGGAAAGGAAGAAAGTACCCTCCAAAGGGAATGATCATGACATAATCCCTTCTCCTCTATTTCTCCTTCATTTCAAGGTCTGGGCACACGCGCTCGCGCGCACACACACACACACACACACACACACAAAACCACCATGTTTTTCAAGTCACCAGGTCTGGGACTCAAATCATACAGTTGTCCATGTGAAAGCCAGCTGCCTTATGCACCACACTACTAGCTGGCTGGCCCATATTTATTCCTTTTTTTTTTTTAAGGTTTTTTTTCCATAAGGCATGTGCATTTGCTAGAGAGAGACAGAGGGAGGAAAAGTGAGAAATCATCCCCCAGGGTTGACAGCCATGCCCCAGTCCTTTCCCTATTCTCCTCCTTGAATTTTGGTCACACACACACTTGTAGCTGGTGTGAATGTCAAGCTACTAGGCCCAGGACTCGAATCATGGTCAGCCATGTGGGAGTTCAGTGCCATCTGATGGCTTAAGAATTATTTCATTTTTTAAGAGGTTTTTGCCATAGGGTGTGTGTACTTGTCAGAGAGACAGAGACAGTGTGAGAGGGAAAGTGAGAAATCACTCCCCAGGGTAGATGACCATGTTGCAATTCCTTCTCCTCCATTCTTCTCTCAGGATCTTGGGCACACACACACATACATGCCCAGTGTGATTTTCAAGCTACAGGGTCCAGGACTTAAACTGGAATTGGCCATGTGGAAGTCCAGTAATGAAACTGCTATGCCCTCTGCTGGTCCCTTTATTTTTTAACTTTTAAGAGAGATTTTTGCTATGGGTGCTTGCACTCACTGGAGACACACAGAGACAGAATGTGAGAAATCACCCCCTGGGGGAATTGGCCACACCACAGTCCCCTCTCTTTTATTTTCCTCTTGGTATCTTGTGCATGCACACACATGCACCTGGCATGGGTTTTAAGCCACCAGGTCCAGAACTTGAGCCACAGTTGACTACATGGGAGTCCGGTGACATAACTATTACACCATCTGCTGGTCCATGGTCCCTTTATTATTATTATTTTAACTTGATATAGTCATCAGAGAGAGAAAGGGAAAGTGAGAAAGCAAGCTGCCAGATCCAGAACTCAAACTGCAGTCAGCCATGTTGAAGTGCAGGTCGCCAACCACCATGTCACCTGCTGGCCCAATTTTTTTATTCTTTAGAAAGAACCAACTTGGAATTTGTTGATTTTCCTATTGTACAATTGCTTTCATTTTACTTTGTTTCAGTTCTCATTTTCTTTCTTTCTTTCTATTTATCATAGGTTAGGTGCCCTCATGAGTTTTGTTTTGTCCTTCTTTCTTTATTTTTTTAAATTCATAATAGAGAAAGACATGATCTTGACAGGATCTTGTCATATCATGATCCCTTTTTCCCAAGTCTTCCAACTTTTCTTGGATCTTGAGCACATGCACATGTGCCCAGTATGATTTCAGGCTAATCCAGGGATTTGAACCCATGGTTGGCCATGTAACTTTCAGCATGGCAGTTCAGTGTGCTACTGACTCTACCAACAAGCTGGACCTTTCTGGCTTTTTAAGCTGAAAGGCTAGAGTGCTGATATTTTTCAGCCTGTCTTCTTTTATATCATCTGGCTTTAAGATTACAAATGTTCCTCTAATCATTGCATGAATTACAAAAATAAATATTTATCATTTTTATTTTATTATTTGGTGTTCTACATATGTTTAAAGGTTATTGAACTAGTTTTCAGGCAATTGAGGTATTTCTGTTCCTTCTGTTTATTGTTTACCTGGTGTATCTTTTTCCATCATTCTACTTTTAGCCTTTTAGAGATTTGTATAAGCAGTATACTATAGTGTATATTTTAAAATAAAATCTGGGGGTTGGCAGGTGGCATGGCTGTTAATTACGCTGGACTCCCTTAGGGCCTACTGCAGTCTGAGTCCTGGACCTGGCGGCTTACTTCCTTGCTTTCTTTCTCTCTCTCTATCTCACCCTGTCCCTTTCTAGTTAAATTAAAATAAATAAAGTTAAATAAAATAATTGTTAAAAAATACAATCTGAAAATCTTATTATTTCACTTGGCATATTTAGTACCTTTGTGTTGAACACAATTACTTATGTATTGAGTCATCAGAAAAGCTATGATATATTTTTTTGCATAGAAAAACAGAGAAAAGTACATTATGAGTTTTCTGATGACCCAGTAGTTGAGTTTTCTGCCTTTCTATGTGTTTTCTATTTGGACTGCTTATTGTATATTCTTTTCCCTCTAATAATTTTTCATTTAGGTTTTCCTTCTACTAACATTATTTGTGTTGTTATGCTATTAGTCTTTTTAGTTGTTACTCCAGAAATTATAAAATATATCCTTGGGACCAGCAGATGGTATAATGGTTATGTTACTAGACTTCCATGTAGTTGACTGTGGTTTGAGTCCTGGACCTGGCAGCTTAAACTCACACCGGGTGAGTGTGTGTATATGCCCACTCATGAATTTCATTAATAAAGACAGCAAGATTTTAAGAATTTTTACCTTTTAAGTCTTTTGGTGTACTACCCCAATGATTCATGTAGATCTATTATCCAGTAAATGGAAAAGATTTGTTGCATGTTAATAGTCTTTCAAGTTTCTGGCCCCATTCCAGTCCCATTAAATCAATAAAAACTTGATTGGGCTTTTAAATATCACTGGGGAGATCTGCATGTGCTAAATTTGATTTTTGACCTATATTCAAAATTTATAGATACTCTGGGACAAAAACTATGATTGGAGATTCCTATTATACCTTGGAAAAGTTTTCGTCACTATACCATGTTAGCACAGCTAGTCTTCATTGCTTCCACAGCTCTGCTGCAGAGGGAGTGATCCACCTAGATTATCACATCTGGAAATGGGCCAATTTCCAATAATGCTTGAAAAAAAAAAGAGACAGCCTGTCTCCATTCAAAAATTTATTTAATTGTATTTATTTTTATGACTACCTTCTCATTAAGGATTGATATAGTGACTTTTCATTCTTAGTTTAATAGTTAAACAAAACAATGGAATAATATTTCAAAAATGCATATATGCAGATGACAAGTCAATACCTAAAATTGCATTCACAAGTCTAAAGGTCATTCTGTGAGGGTAGAGATACCTAATTTGACATTGTGGTGTTAGACAACATAAATGAACTCTTTTCTTGTTCCACAGCATCTTTTCCCTTTCTATCTAAAATAAATCAGCTTATCCCACCTTCTGATTCCAGTGAAGTACAATTGTAATAATATTTAACTTTTTTTAAGAATTATTTTATTTCACTTTATTTATTTTATTTATTATTATTATTTTTAATTTAACCAGAGAGGGAAAGAGTGAGAAAGAGAGACAGAGAGAAAGTGAGAAAGCAAGCTGCCAGTTCTGAGACTTGAACCATATTGGCCATGTGGGAGTCCAATGCCCTTAACCATCATGCCACCTGCTGGTTCCATAATATTTAATGTTGATTTAAAAATAGGAAATCATGACCAAAGATAATGTTGCAAATGAAATTGAAAAACTTTACTCCTTTTGATCTCAGTGAGTCAAGAAATAGTTTCTTAGATGACTATCTTAATATTTTCTCAGTGAAGACATAGTTCACAATGTAGACCTTCTGTCTGAAAGGTTAAAAAGATCCTAAGGGACCTGTGGTCTCAGTGGGGACAGTTGTTTTATTTCAATGTATGATTACCTACATCTTTCCTTTAGTCATTTAATGCAATAATTTGATACAATCAAATGAAAAACATAAGTGAGACTTTGATTCTATTTTTCATCAAGGCATTTAACCTTTGGTTAGATGTATAGAGAAACTTATGAATTACAGATTAAATATCACACTGATTAGAAAAAAATTAATCTACAAAACAGCTATCCTATATTAATAAAATCACTGCCACTGAAAAATTTTTGGTAGACTATATATCATGGTATCAATTATTCAGGTTTATCAGAACCACACATGTTACCTTTGATTGATAAAATTTGCATTTAGCATCGTGGAACCTTGCTGGAAGATACCTTCTTCCAAAGAGATGTGCCAACACTAACACCAGCTTTTCCATAACATCTTGAGAAAAGTGTTTGGAGCCTGTAAAAAACAAAGTGTTTTATTGTACGTGTGAAAAGGTATAATTCCATTTTTTGTATTTAAATTGAATGTTTTTTTAAAAAAAATTTGCTTATTTAACTTTATTTATTAATTTATTTTAATTTGACCAGAGAGGGACAAAGAGAGAGAAAGCAAGCCTCTATGTCCGGGACTAGAACCACGGTGGTCCATGTGGGAGTCCAGCGCCCTCAACTACCACGCCACCTGCCACCCCCTGGATGTTATATTACATCTCATAGAAACTAACTATTTGTGCCATATATGGCAATGGAGGAATGACTATATTTTCAGCTGCACCTTTTTTTTATTATTCTTGCTATCCCTACACTATTTCAGATCCCAGTCATCTCAATCATAAATGGCCTTATCCTCTTAACTAGATTTTTCCCTCTTTCTTCTAGCCTAACAAATAACCAGGTTCCTAAAGAATTTTATGGTTATGTATCTCACCTCTTCAATATTTCTGACGACATTTTAATGCCTAATTTAAAAAAAATTCAACTTCTTTAGCTTAGCATTTAAGGCTTTTTAAAATTCAGTCTAAAAATAACCTCCTTCCTTATCTCCCTGCTTGATCTTTCTGCTACTCACACTAAACTACTGTCATTCTGAGTCACTCTTTTCTTCAAGTCCCATGAGCACTGCACTGTTGTGGTTTAAAAGCGTACTGTGAAACAGCATGATGTGTTAGGCTAGCAACAACCTCATGCATCTCATGTTTACCACAGCTCTTGATTGCATCATTTTCTCTTGTGCTTGAAGTGATCTCACATTTGTTCATTGTGGCCCTTCCACTGGGATGAGATATGGAGGTGGAAGATAGCGATATTGATGATCCCAAATGGTGTAAGCCTAGATAAATGTGTGTCCTGAGTTTTACCATGAACTTCTAAAAGTAAAAAAGAAATATAGACAGAACAAAGCTTATAGAATAAAGATATGAAGAAATACAATATTTTGTAAAGCTGCATAATGTATTTGTGTTTTAAATCAAGTGTCAGTGCAAAAGAGTCCAAAAGTTAAGAACAATGAAAAAGTGTATAAAGTAACAAAGCTATAGTAAGAGAAGATTAAGTTATTTTTGAAGAAAAATAATTTTCTAGAAAAGTAGCATATCTAAGTGCATAGTTGCTAAAGTCTATGGTAATGTACAGTAATGTGTAGGCCTTCCCATTCACTCACCACTCACTCAGCCAGAGCAACTTCCAGTCTTGTAAGCGCCATTCATGGTAAATATCTTACATAGATGTATGTACCATTTCTTTTTATCTTTTATACCATATTTTCACTCTACATTTTCTATGATTAGATATGTTTAGATACACAAATACTTACCACTGTGTTATAATTGCCAATTGCCTATAATACTTAGTACAGTAATATAATGTACAGGTTTGTAACCTAGGAGCAGTAGGCTATTCTGTATAGCCTAAATGTGTGGTAGGCTATATGGTCCAGGTTTGCGTAAGTACACTATACAGTATTTGCACAACAATGATATTACCCAATGATACATTTTTCAGAACACAACCCCATCATTAGCAATGCATGACTGTGTTAACAGCAAATATCTGTGGGTAGTGGAATCATTAATTTTTAACATAATGCTTTCCTGTATTCCTTTCTATGACATGCATATATTATATTTAATTAGAAGAAATATTTTTTAAGATTGCATATCATTTCATAAGTTCTGAATCCTGGAGGCAAGGAATCACTGAAGTGAATGCTCTGGAGAAGTTGACATTTTAAAATAGGTGCTCCAAAATATGGCTGTCTTCCATATAATCTCTCTACTAGCAGGTATTTAACTTTATCTTGTTTAATTTGGGGATCCATAAATTATCTACATATTGAGTGTATTTTCTTTGTAGAAAAATATTCTAAGAATGCTAGCTTTCTATAAATCTGTTGCTATTTTTGGACCACATAATATATACGGAACCACAGGCTTACCTTCCCTCGTTGGCCGACAGAGATTATGAAAAAGGCCTTTTACAAGAAAACTGACGAAAACAAGATTAGAAGGTTCATGATAATGCAAATGTGATACAAGTCCAGCAAACCCCATGGGATTACCTTCCTGATCTAAATAACCCTAAAGAACAAAAAATAATTTATTAGTTGACTCAACTCACTACATAATTAATAAGTTGCTAAATGCCTATAAAAATATTATTTAATGCCAGTATAAGAGAGATTAATGACAATTGCCTGACTTGACTTGAATAATTATATCAATTATAAGTACTATAATTATTTGATTTTACTTTTTAAAACTACGATTAGTTCAGTGTGGGAAAATCTAAATAGCAGCAATCCTATTTCACAAAAACAAAATGCAACCATACCTCTTTCACCAGGAACTGCAAGGAAAATAAGAAGTAGAGTTTTAACATCTCCAGAGCTCTGGGTTGTTTGAATGACAGCAATGAGTGCTTTAGCACTGACAGTACCTTTAAGAAAAAGTACTTTAGTCACACAATGTTAACTGTTATGAAATACATTTGTAAATGATAGTATAGAATAGATATTATCCATATCTATTTTGCCACACAGACATCAATGATATCTAAGATCCAATTTATTTTTATATTATTGTTGTACTTGGGTCTTACATGGGACATTCTTCCTTTAACAAAATAGAATACATAAAACAGAACTGTCAAAAAATGAAATCTATTTCCATGCAATCTGATATAAGAGTTTAAGAGCTCATAGCTCTTACATTGTTCTAGAAAAAAAAAAGATACATTATCCCATGTTTTCCAGTTGCAAAAATAATGGAACTAAGTTAATTAAAACAAAGGGAGTAAAAATATTGCTTGGCTTCTAGTGTAAAATACCATTGAAATACCTCTGTCTTTCAACCTCCCACTAAAATGTCTGTGAACTCCCAATAAAAGAAAAACTTCCCAGTATCACTCAAAGTTGAGTCTAGCTGACTTTAGACTTTAGAGTTTATAGAACCTTGAAAAATCTCTAATATAAGGCCAGTAGACTAACAAAAAGAAAGAAGGAAGGAAAGAAGAGGTGTATACTCTCCAAAAAATACTCTTACAGTCACTGCTGTCTCATATACAACATTTAGTCTGAAATTAATGTGTTTTACTGTAGGCTTAGAGGGGTAAATTCCAAAATCAAAGTTTTATTTAGATGATAGAGATACTAATAGCACTGCATACTGTAGTTTGTTATAATTAATGACATCTATACAATCAATGTGTCAGTAAGACTGCTAGAAGTAGAAGAACATGAATTTTTAGTTTAGAAAAGCTATGTAAAATGAAGATATGCTAAATACTGATAATTGGGCCCAAAACTATTCATCTAGCTTCAAATTTAAAAAGATATTTGAACAGTACTGAGGTGGATAAAATGAATTCAGAAGAAATTCTATACATCCTGTTGACGGGCAAACCACCAGATTTGAATAAACATATAAATGCAAGAAATAATAAAACCCATGACAGATCAATTCACTATAAGAAAATTGATCATCTTCCCCAAGTTATTATTTATTTTATTTGGCTTACTTTAATTTCCAGAGGGTACAGTGCTCACCAGAGAGAGACAGAGAATGAGAGAGAGGGACCCCACTGGGCATGGTTACATCACGATCCCTTCTTGTCCACCTTGGGAATGCATGCGCATGCTCCCAGTGTGTTTTTCAAGCCACTAGGGCCAGAATATGAGCCACAGTGAGCCCCGTGGGATCCAGCTCTCTTCACTACTAGGCTATGGAGTCAACTCTTCCTAAGATTATTCAGTCAAATTACAACTATTTATTTAATCTCTAAACTGGAAAATGAGACAAACACAGATCACCAGCTTTAGGATGTTCATTCTAGTGGGAAATATAAACTTGATAGGAATATGTAAGAATACATAGTAGATAGAAATAGAGTTGATGCTATATAAAAAGTGCTGAGTACTATATACAACCAAGTAAGGAACACCGTTGAAGCACCAGATAGGGTAAACTTCTGTGCAGGGTTCAATCAGTCCCTCTGCTCTAAGACTGAGAATCCTATCCACCTTCATACAACTTTATAGAATTCACTAGCAGTTTTCCCAAACTAACTGGTCAGTCCTTGTGGGTCAAACCACTCTGCAATCCAGCACCTTGTCAGGCACTGTTGGCTGTTCTAGGCACTGAGTTGAGGTGAACCAGAGGAGAAATTCCCTCCTGGTGGAGCTTACATTTCCTCCTAGAGAGGAAGATGAATGCAGACGTAAACCTGAGGGGTCCAATGGTGGCACAGTCATGGAGCAGTAGAGAATTGACATGGGTAGGAGTAATGAGGGCTCATTTCTCCATCTGCTCCTCCTGGCTGTGTTCTCGTTAAGATTCCTTTTATGCTTCCACGTGACAGGACGTCCTTTCTATGGGCACAGGTTCTTATCCATTCCTGTTAGCACAAGACCTTCA
The DNA here is from genome assembly GCA_026018925.1 of Tupaia tana. Lineage (NCBI taxonomy): Eukaryota > Metazoa > Chordata > Mammalia > Scandentia > Tupaiidae > Tupaia > Tupaia tana. Next base: position 171,295,836 of record JAKSZU010000002.1, on the reverse strand, counting down.
AGAATCATATACTCCATGACTGGTGAATAAAGCAACAAACTAGAGCTGAGGGGTTTTAAATGGGATGCCACTAAAGCTGTGTTTTGTGTCCCAGAGGAACCTAGTGGACAGCTTTGCCTTTAAACCCAAAGGCAATCAGGACATGTCTGCTTTGTGTTAGGGTGGTGGCAGACCCACTGAGGAGGATCAGGGCAGCCCCATTCAAGAGGATCATCAACTGTTAACCTCCCTGGGGACTAGCAGATGGTGTTATGGTTTCACTGCTGGACTCCCACATGACCGACCACAGTTCAAGTCTTGGACCTGGTGGCTTAGCTCTCTAAGAAAAAAAGAAAACGCCTCCCTGTAGGCAGGCCACAGCCTTGTTTCTCTGCTTCTCGCCTCTGCCAGTGGTATGGACACTGCTACATAAAACACATCTCTGCTCTGGGAGGAGGAACAGCAGCAGACTGGGTATAGTCAGACTGGAGTCAAATAGACTCTGGTATCCAATAGACTCATGGGCCTCACTCCAGATCTACTGGATCAATTTGGAAGTGAAACCAGTGAATCTTTGTTTTAAAATCATCCTGAGAGATTCTCAGTCTGAGATTTGCATAGGGTGAACTCCTGACAAAGTTTAAACCAGTGGTTTTCAGTACTGGGTGTACGCTGTAATCATCTGAGGACTTTTAAGAAATGCCAATGCCTGGGCCCCCTTTGGAAAAGACCACTGTGTTCAGTTTTAATTGAATATGTTTTCTGCCTTGTACATGCCCTAGATATGCTTATGTAAGGGTTGCATTTCATTGTGCTGGACCACGTGCATTAGTCAAGCCGGGGTTGCCAAGATCAGACTGGTGAAAACCTTCCGTCTCCACCCACTGGCACAGCTGTGGCCTCCGATTCAGCATGAGGACTGTCTCTTGTAAAGCTGGACCTAGTCAGATACTCACTATGCCATCTTGACTGAGGAGCTGTGTTCTATTAAGGGTCACGGGTCCTGCCAGTCTTTGTCTGGAGACCCTGATAATGGCTTAACTAACTCCTGGTTAGTGAGGTCCCATCCTCTCACCAGTAAGTGGCTGCAGCTTTGAGACAGTGGATCGTGTATCTTGTCCTGTCTAGGTAACAGTCCTCTAGTGTGGAGGATGCCCTCCTTTCTGAATGTCATTCCCTGGAGAGCTGCTTCACGTTGGAATGTGTTTTGTGATGAGAATAGATACCCACTATAAGGTTCAGTGACCACATTCATCCTGGGTTTGGCTCTAAAGATAAGTTTTTCCCCCTAAGTGGTGGACTAAGTTCATCTGAAAACCCTCCTCAAAACACCTGCTGCCTACTGTTGATAAATAAAAGTTTAAGTGATGTGTGACCTGAAAAAAAAAAAATAAAGCATATCCTAAGGATTTTGTGCCTATATTTACATGCAAAGGTTACAGATAGATCTTCTCAAATATGCAAACACAAAGAAAATCAACTACCTTGATAAACTTTCTGAAAAATAATAAACCTTGTTAGAAGATGTACTTCTCATGAGACCAGCAGGTGTCATGGTGGTTAAGGGAGCTGGACTCCCACATGGCCGACCACAGTTTGAATCCTGGACCTGGCAGTTTGCCTTCTCACCTTCTCACTTCTCTCTTCTCTCCCTTTCTTGTCCCTCTCTGGTCAAATTTAAATAAATAAATAAATTTAATTAATTAAATAATTCTTTTTTTAAAAAAAAAGAAGATGTTCTCTCTATAGAGAGCTATAAACAAAGAACTCAAGAAAGGGGACATTTTTGTCTAAAATGATGTAAATGTGTTCAGTAAGTCTAGCCAACTTGTTGCAAGAGTCCTGGGAGAATACTTATCTTAGTCAATGGTACCTGATTTAACAGTACACATGACAATCGATACATAAAACCAGGGAAGAAAAGATGTCTTAAATCAAATTACTTAATTATAAATTTTCAATCTATTATTGTGCAATTGGACACAAAATATGTATCTGAGCAAAACATACCAGAAAAAGTTACAACTCTATTCTAAAGTCCAGTTGCATATAACAGGGTTTAAAAACCAGATGCCCATTCATGCCTAGAACAATGATTTTAAAAATACTAAAAATAATGAGGCTAGCAGGTGACTGTGGTTCAAGTCCTGGTTCTGGTAGCTTGAAACTCCTTCCAGGCACGTGCATGTCTGTACCTAAAATCCCAAGAGGATAATGGAGAAGTGATTGTGGCATGGCCATCCTCCCCCCTCCTTGGGGGGTGATTTCTCACACTTCTCTCATTCTTCTCTCTGGCAAGTGCACATGCTCTACAGCAAAAATCTCTCTAAAAACAAAAGAAAAGAAATGATAATGTAATAGTCTTTGGATAGTAGAACTAGGTCAAGCTACATTTTTTTCATATTCCAGCATTCTACATCTCTTAAACATTCTTCAATCATCTTGGATTACTTTTTATATGAAAAATCAACTTTATTACCTAATCTTAAAAATAGAAGTTTTTATTCTAACTTGTAGTAATAGGAATCTAGTGCAGATCTTTTCTTTTTAAGATTATTTAGTATTTCTTCCATGAGAGAGAGAGAAAGCCACAGAGTGAGATAGACATCCCAGGGACTACCCCTAGCTTCAGTCAGCCCACATCATAGGTATGCAGGCATGTGCGTGCCCAGCAAGCTCAGGGATGTCCTGGGATGTGAACCCAGGATGTCTTCCATATGGGCCCAACTGCACTCCTGCTATGACACTTTCTAGCCCCCAAACCATGTCTTTTTTTTGTTTTTTTCTCCAAAGTTTTGCCTTAGGAAGAGTGCACTCATCGGAAAAAGAGAGACAGAGACATTGAGAAGGAAAGTGAGAGATCAACCCCCAGGGTGGGGCGAGGGGGAACAGCCATCCCTTTTCCTTCATTCTCCTCTCAGGATTTTGGGCACATATGCACATGCTCAGTGTGATTTTCAAGCCGCCAGTGTCAGGGACTTGAGTAATAGTTGACCATGTGGGAGTCCAATATTGTAACCACTACACCACCTGCTGAACCCCAATCCATGTTTTTTTTAAATCCATAGTCAGCACCCATAATTACTAAGACAATGCCAATGACATATGAAAACAACCCTGAGTGATTCCCAAAGCCATCTAGCCACAAATTCTATGTCTGATGGGGAAACAAACAAAAGTAATAATTATTTTCCTCAGTTACCCCCAATTCTATACTATTCAAGACACTGCTAAGCATTAAAAGACTGATGAAACTGAAGAGCTATCACTACAGAGTTAAAGAACAGCAAACTGATGACAGTTGGGCCAATATGGAAGCCAAAACCTTAGCCAGTGGCCAGCCTCATACCTTTGCCTTGGCATCCTCTGGCTCGTCTCCCCTGGAAGCCAGCAGCATGAGTCTCAGGATCAGGCTAATGTTGAGAGGGAACTGTCCTCTCAGCTCAGGAACCTTAGATTTTATGAGTTTTTTTACTTTGGGCAATGGAATATCAAAGAAATATACATCTCCCATCAAGTCTTGACCTCTTCTTCCAGCACGGCCTGACATCTGGAAACAGAATAGAATCACAATGAGAGACTTCCCTATGATCTTTTCCTATCATAGTATAAGAACTGTGCGTTCTATTGGTTTAGAGGAAGTAAATTGTGTATCTGCCCAATTATTAACCAAAACTAATACCCAACTATGTAGTGCCTGGGAAGTTTATCGTGACTGAGTCACAGGTAAAAAATGAGACATGTATTACTACTAGGTACTTATTTCATGCCACTAATTGTATTCAACAGTTACATACTGATCCATAAAACAATGAAAAACAACAGAAAAGACTGGACCCTGGTTTCAGGTTCACTTACAACTGAACTCTATTACACCAATTTTATCTCCCTCTCCATCTTTCCTTTTTCTTATCCCTTTTTGACTTGCCTTCTCACACATGCGTGTTGAGTTACAAATCACAGAATAATAATTATGCACAAATTGAGAAAAAACATGACAGAAATGAAATTCAGAAATGCTACTTATGAAAAGCAACTTAAGGGACCAGCAGTTGGCATAATGGCTGTCGCTGGACTCTCATGTAGTCGACCGTAGTTCGAGTCCGGAATCCAGTGGCTTAAACTCACGCCAGGCGCGTGTACGTGCATGCCCAAGATCCGGAGAAGAGAATGGAGAAGAAGGGACTGTGGTGTGGCCAATCCCCTGGAGGGTGATTTCTCACTTTCTGTCTCTCTGTCTCTCTCTGTCTTTCTGGCAAGCACATGCGCCCTATAGCAAAAAACTCTCAAAATTAATTAATTAAAATAAAAAGCAAGTTAATAATAAACTCCAGGATCAGCAGATGGTGTAGTGAAGGCTTGGGACCAGCAGATGGCGGAATAACTAAGTCACTGGACTCCCACATGGCTGACCACAGTTTGAGTCCAGGACCCTGCAGCTTGAAACTCACACTGGATGTGTGTATGTATGTGCCCAAAATCCCTAGAGGAGAATAGAGGAGAAGAGATTGCAGTGTGGCCATCCCCTCAAGGGGTGCCCTATAGCAAAAACCTCTTAAAAATAAATAAATAAACTCTAAAGAAGTTACATTCTCATTTATTAAATGCTTAGAATGTGCTAAGTCCTGTATAGGTTCCTATACAAACCTCACAATAACGTGAGGTATACGTAATCATTATCCCCAATTCACAATGAGAAAACGGGCATGGAGAAATAAGAAACTTGTCCTTAGTCAAGCATTCAGAAAATGAAATACCTCAAACCCTGGTATTTCAATTCCTAAATCCATCACCCAAGTATCACCTTTGCTCCAGCGTCCAAAATAGGAGATTCCCAAAGAGTTCACGCAGAATATAGCCACGAGAATCAAAATGAAAGACAAGGTTTCATAAAATTGTAGGAAATAATAAGGATATTATATTGGGTAGGAAGAACGCGTACAAAAAGACCAATCAGTGTTTAGAGAAGAGAGGGAGATACTTTGATTAAAACGTGAGTGTTGGGTGATATATCTAAATTTGATGCAGACAGTAGAACTATTCATCTAATATTCCTGAGCAGAAAGACAAGCTATGCTATCTGCAAGCCAGAGTATAATGAGAATCGAGAATCAGAAAAACTGTTGTCAGGACAGAAGGCCAAGAATGTACAATTAAAGTGGGTGGATACAGAAACTATAAGGCAAAAGTCAAATGACACTCTAGGAAAGCAGGCTTGGTAATAGATGAGGTGTGAGGAGCAAAAATGAGGAAACCATTAAAGGTAGACCTAGAGTGTTGAACCTTGCGCATACTAAGTGAATAAGCAAATGTTTACAGAGCACTTCAATGTATATCTTTTTTTTTTTTTTTAACAAATCCATATCATTTAATTCTTTTTTTTTTTTTCTTTTTTTGGAGAGGTTTTTTTTCGCTATAGGGCGTGTGCGTTCGCCAGACAGACAGAGAGAGACATAGAGACAGAAAGCGAGAAATCACCCCCCAGGGGGGATGGTCACGCGGCAATCCCTTCTCCTCCATTCTCCTCTCGGGATCTTGGGCACGCATGCACACGTGCCGGGCGTGAGTTTTAAGCCACCGGGTCCGGGACGCAAACCGCGGTCGACTACGTGGGAGTCCAGTGACATAGCCATTACGCTAACTGCTGGTTCCCAGTATCATTTAATTCTTGCAAATGTTGTGGGATAGCAAATTTCATGCATATCCTGGAGACCGAAAAGGAAGATCAGGCAGTTCAGATATCTGATCCAAGGTCACCCGTCCAGTTAGTAGTAGTCACAGTAATTCCAAACTCATGAGCTTTCCACTACCCCGCAGTTTAAAATGCCAGCTAGGCAGGACCAGCCCACGGCATAAATGGTTACGTTGCTGGACTCCCAGGTAGTAGACTGCACTGTTCAAGACTCAGATCTGGTGACTTAAAATTCATGCAGGGCGCATGTGCATGTGTATCCAATATGCCCAGAGAAGAATGGAGAAGGGATTGTGGGGTGGCCATCCCCACAGGGAATGATTTCTAGCTTTCTGTCTCTCTGTCTTTCTGGTGAGCACACGCTCCCTGTAGTAATAATCTCTCTGAAAAAAAAAAGCCAGCTAGGCATAGATGAATGTCAGTTGTGCTAGATCATGAACTGCAATATGTTTTTGAATTAAAGGTTCACATTTTTTTAGTATTGTATGGCCATATTTTAGCAAGACAATGAGCAAGTTTATGCAAGTGGCAATACCTGTCTGTAATTTAAAGCATCCAGATACACTGAATTTTGAGCAAAAACCACGGATTTACAAGGCATATTGACTCCCAAAGCAAGTGTCCCTGTAGCTGTCACCACCTAGAAAGAAAAGAAAACAATTATCTCATCAAATAGGATAGAATTTCAATAGAATGCAAGTATTTTCTGCCCTAGAGTTGCTGAAAAACTCTTTGAACTTCGGTCAAACCACAGAGATAAACCAGAGGTACTAGACTAATTGTTCTTGCTATTTCACAAACACACCAAGCGCATGCCCACCTCTTACAGTCACTCTTTGCTCTTATGCAGAATATTCTTTCTCAAAATATTCATTTGTCTGTTTTATTTTTCAATTGTATGCTCAAATGTCACAGAGAACTGTCTAGACCACCACATATAAAATAATCATCCTCTACCACCAGTATCTATCTCTTTCTTGGTTATTTATATTCATAGTATTAATGACTAGTTCAGTACTATTATTTGTTTGTTCATGCGTCCTATCCTGAACTCTGAGGACCACTCAGCCTTGTATTCTCAGCACACAGGAGTGTTAGTACCTGGCTCATGATAAGTGTTCAATAAACATTCTTTTCTTTTTAATTTTTTATACAGATATTTGCTATAGGGTGCATGTGCTTGCTGGAAAGAGAGATGGAAAGACAGAAAGTGAGAAATCACCCCCAATGGGGGATGGCCATACTACAGTCCCTTCTCCTCTATCCTCCTCTTGGGATTTTGGACATGCATGCACACAAGCCCACCAAGAGTTAAGCCACTGGGTCCAGGACTTGAACCACAGTAGACTATATGGGAGTCCAGCAATGTAACAATTACACCATCTGCTGGTCCCAGTAAGCATTCTTAAATAAACAGTTAAAAAAGGGATTTACCTATGGAAGGGCAAAAATAGCTTTACAAATCTACTTCCAGGCAATTACCTAGTTCATCTACTAAAATGTGTTGAGGTCCTATCTATGGAAATAACATATTTCAGTAATTTTTTTAAAATTTTGCTATAAGGCGTGTGCACTAGCTGGAGAGGGACAGAAAGAGGGAAAGTGAGAAAGCACCCCAAGTGTGGATGGCTGCACCGCAGTCCCTTTTCCCCGTTCTCCTCTTGATATTTAAGGCATGCATGCATATGCTCCCAGCATGTCTTTCAAGCTGTTGGGTCCAGAATTCAAACCTTGCTGTTGGCCATATGAGATCCAGCAACCTTAACCACCACGCCACTAGCTACCTCTCTCAGTAATTTTTACTTCAAAACAGTTTCTTTTTTTTCCCCCTGAATTGCCATAAAAACTTGACTACAAAAGCAGTAGGAGAATTTTAAAGTTTATTTAGATAATCCAGCTTTTTGACCTTTTTTTTTTTTTCTCATTTCTATTTGTCCTTTCTTTTTTCTAATTGCCAGAGGACAGGAACTTGCCAGAGAGAGGGAGAGAGAGAAAGTTGAGAGAGAGAGAGAGAGAGAAAGCATCACTTAATGGAACGTGATCTCACTGTAGCCCCTTCTCCATTTCTTTATTCTGTCAGGCTCTGGGGGTACACACATGTACCTGGTCTGTTTTACAAGTCACAGGGACTCAGTTCGCCTGGTCAGCCATGTGGAATCTGACTCCTGTAACCATTAGGCCACAAGGCTGACCCCTCGTTCTCTTTATATTGGCTATTAGACATGTCAGGGCTAGTATTAACATTTAAGCATATGAAGTAATTGTCCTTATTCTTTTCATTTTTTAATTTGTCAGAGGGTGCATTCACTCACCAGAGAGAAAGAGAGAGACAGAGGGAGACAGAGGGAAAGTAAGAAAGCACCCACATGGCAGATAGTCACACTGCAATCCCTTCTCCTCCATTTTGTCCTCCTTTTGGGATTTTGGGAGTGCACACACACACACACACACACACACACACACACATATGGCCACCCCCACCCCAGAGAGGGTGATTTCTCATTCTTTTTCTATGTTTCTATCCAGCAAGCAAAAGCACCTTATAACAATTTAAAAAAAAAAAATTTAATGGAAGCAGTGGCATGGAGGTTAAGACACTGGATCCCACAAGGCCAACTGTGCAGTTCAAGTCCCAGACCTGGTGGCTTGAAAATAACGCCCGGTGCATATGTACGTATGCCCAAAATCCTGAGAAGAGACTGGAGGAGAAGGGATTGCACAGTGGTCATCCCCATTGGGGAAGGGGAGGATTTCTTGGTTTCCCTTTTTCTTTCTCTCTGTCTCTCTCTGACAAGTGCACGTGTCCTAGAGCAAAAGCAAACAAATAAAAACTTTTATGGACAGCTGAGAAAATTCTCTAGATACTAGGAATAAAAAAGCAAGGGGTTGTGTCAAGATCAGCTTAGGTATATTTTATTATAGAAATATTTGGGCAAGTATCTGTTTCAGAAATATTTTTATTTTGCTGAAAATAAGATGAACTGAATGTACACTTCAACCCTCCTCCCCAATTAAATGAGATGAGGGAGATACAGTGACATCATGGGTTGTAAAATTAAAAAAAATAAGAAGACACTGTTACAGGAGAAGGGAAAAATGGTTATACCTTTTACTTTTCATGAACATCCAGTTTCATATAGTCACAAATATTCCTAAATGGAAACATTACCTACCCTAATAAATCCTTTCCTGAAGAGAATTTCAACCAACTGTTTTTCTTTGGCAGTCATAGAACTGTGATGATATCCAATGCCCCTGACTGCCAAATCTTTCAGTTCTGCACCTCTTCTTTGGGATTTTACTCGATCAAACACCATCTGCAAAGACTAAAAGAAGCATGAGGTTTAGGAATTTTGGTAATTTTTTTTCTAATTTTAATGCAAATCATAAACACGTGTAAGTGAAAATAACATTCATACTATGGAATAATTTGGCCAAATAAGACAATTGCTTGAAATGGACTCTCCATGAATAAAAAGACTATCTTGTGGCAGCATAGTAGCTGCAAGAAAAATCTTCCCAATTCTTTAAACAGACTGTCTCAAATTGTCTTACTTTACTTCTGGGGCGGGGAGGGGAAACTACTGGCAGAGTAGTGGAAAAGCACCCAGGGCTTTGTAAAAACCAGATATAGTGTGTGTGAAAGAGGAGGGTCTGAGGAAGGACTTTTGGGGGAGGGACAGGGAGGCAAAGCATTAATGGCACAAAGAGGTGTGGTATTATCTGTTGGAGATATTTTGTAGTTTTATCAACAGTACTAGGGAGAAAGGTTGACCTGTTGAAATATCCATTTTGTAAGACAAATAATAATGTGATTGAATGTATGGAAGAAAATGAAATGAAATAAATAAATAAATAAATGTATAAAATAAAATAACAACAACAACAACAAAACCTCTTAAAAAAAAAAAAAAACAAAAAACAAAATCACCCAGGGCTGTTGAGAGCACATGACCTGCTCTGCCTGAGGGACATCACTTGCTACAAGAGCTTTAGAAGTTCATCCAGAGAGAAGGCAGAGCAGGTTCCTTACTGTATAGCCAGAGAATGCTGACTTCCCACTGCACATTTGTCACATATAGCTACAAATAGCCACGTCCTAAGGAATAAATGCAGTTGTGTGCACAGTTGTATGTACAAAGATAAATACTGCTTCTGAGAGAGGGGAATAAAAGGGTTAATTTTTTAAAGCCTATGCATCCAAAAGTAGGAGGCTCATTGCTGGTTATTTCAATCGTATCACCATGTATATAATGAAATGTCAGAAGTCTATTAAAATGCTAATATAAATAAATGGTTATGAAAAAAAGAAGAGAGGGCTGACTCTTTGGCCTGGTGGTTAAGGGAATCAGATCCCATAGAGTTGATCATGTGGTTGGAATCGAGGCCCTGGCACCTTGATAAACACATTGAGTGCATGTGCGTGTGTGTCTAAAATTCCAACAGGGTGGAAAAATGGAGGAGAAGGGATTGTGGCATGACCACACTATACCTGGGAGTACTTTCTCCCTCTCTCTCTCTCTCTGTATCTCTGTCATTCTAGCCAATACTCATGCCCTCTGGCAAATTAAACAAAAAAATAAGAGAGAAGAGACCATGAAGTTTTAAAAAGAAGATATCCAATAGACCATATACATACATGTATACATATGTGTGTGTACATGTGTATATGTGTGTGTGTGTGTGTGTGTGTGTATTATACATATTTGTTTCTAATTTGTATTTTCTTATATGAAAATTTGCCAGAGGGCTCAACTGCTGGCAGAGAGTAGGGGAAGTAGGAGAAAGTGAGAAAATTCTCCATGAGGGATGGTCATGCCACGATCCCTTCTCCTCCATCTTTCCCTCCTTTCAAAATTTTGGGCATACACACACATGCTCCCAGTATGTATTTCAAGCCACCAGAGCCCGGATTTGAAGAGCACCAACCTTGAAAGTCCCCTTCAAGTCACCAGGTCCAGGACCCGAATCACATAGTCATATGGGACCTAGCCACCATAACTACCACAGCACTTGCTCGCCCAACCTTATCCATTTGCAGAACCCTCAAGAATTATGTGTAGCCTCAAGGCCCTACTCAGAGAGTTCTCTTCTGGTAGGGACTGTGTTTAGTTCTTAGGTTAAACACTGGCTATAACTAAAAAAAGCTATGGCTGAAGAGTGAAATAACCTCCTGGAAACAGCACTCACATCAGCATCTATGGCTTTCTGATCAGCGTATGTGCAGTCCTGAGGAATTTTCAGGTTCTTCTCTAGACACTTTAGTAGATTATCATGTTCAGCTTCATGGATCAGGCTTTGATCCATTTTTCTGGTTTTTTTCTGGCTTTTTTCATCTCTGTTTATAAAAAATAAAATTGTAAGTAATAAATATTCATATTCAGCCAGTCATATCCCAAGATTTTTTTTTCTTCTTCTTTTTTTGATAGCTATTTTTGCTATAGGGCATGTGTGCTCACTGGAGAGACAAAGACACAGAAAGCAAGAAATCACCTCCAGAGGGGATGGCCATGCTGCAATCCCTTCTCCTCCATTTTCCTTCCAGGATTTTGGACATGCATGCACATGTGCCCAGCATGCATTTCAACCTACCAGATCTGGGACTTGAACCATGGTTGACTACATGAGAGTCCAGCAATGTAACCACTGTATCATCCACTGATCCCAGTCCAAGAGTTCTTAAATCATTCTGATCATCAAGATTTTACTGTTGAATACATGGGTGCTACCAGAATGGAATCTGCTTCCTTTAATGCACTTCCTGTTCAGGCTCTGAAATGCCCAAAGTATGTGTTCATGTCTTCTGTGATGTTCCTGTTCCTTCTTGTTGTATCTGTCCTGCCAAATCTAGCTCTCCCCAGATGACTCTGCTTCTTCTTGCTAAAATGATGGTCATTTTCTCTTCCACAGCCTTCACAATACTAGGCTTAGAGGGAAGGTAGGTGATTTCCTTGCTCTTTATTGCCAATTCAAGGCCATTCTCCTTCCCTCCTTGCCGTGTATGCTACAGCTGTTGAATTTGGTTGCTAAAGCTCTTAGATGCACCATTCCCTGAAGAATTGGCCTCAACTAACAAAAGTCTCTTAGAAAGGCCTTGGAGGTTACAATCCACAATGCACAGTTGCTCTTGTAGCAACCGATATCCCTCAGGCAAGGGCAGGTTGGACACTCACACCTGCCTTGGGTGTTTTATCCATTACTTTGCAAGTAGTTTTCACCCCAGAATTGAGGTTATACAGTTTGAGATGGTGTGATCCAAATATTTGGCAAGATTTTTCTAGTAGTTACTATTGCTGCCATAAGATGTTCTTTTTATTCATATAGAGTCAATTTCAAGCAATTGTCTCATTTGGTCAAATTATAACACAGCATGGGATAAGTAGATAGTGTAATTGTTACGTCACTGGACTCCCACATAGTGGACCACAGTTCAAGTTCCAGACGCAGTGGCTTGAAACTCACCCCAGGCATGTGTACATGCATACTCAAAATCCCGAGAGGAAAACGGAGAAGGGATTGTGGCATGGTCATTTCCCCTGGGGGATGATTTATCGGTTTCTGAGTCTCTCTGTCTCTTCAGCAAGTGCATGCGCCATATAGCAAAAATTTCTTTTATAAAAAACTTATTACATAATATGAATGTTATGTTCAAATAACCCACAGCCAATGTCTAACTGAGATGAGGTATAAATATCAGTCTCTTTGACTCAAAGTGGTACTATTCTTTGGTGCCCTGAGCTCCCAGTAGGATCAGGTTTAGCTTAAAATCCAGTGGAATCCACATCCTTGCTTATCGTCTTCGGCTTCCCTTTCCTGCCTCCTTCACTTTTTTACATGATTGTACCCCTTCCATAAGTCACTTAAACAGATATACCTATTTCAGCATGTGTGACTAGGGCATCTGAGCTAAGACACCTCTCTATAAACCATCATTAAACTCTTACATCATCAGAATGGATTACCCATGACCCCTCAGTGTACTAGCCTTTTATATGCACCCTGATCACTTATCCTTTCTTTCATTTTTTAATCTTTCTTTTAGCTGTGTACATCAGACAGTTATAAATATGAGATGAATTCATTGCTAAATGTTCTCACTTCCAACTAACATCAGCCTCAACTCAGGAGAGAATGCCATGACTATGTCTGGCATTTTGACCCAGAGCATGGTGCAAAGCATGAAGCTGACATATTGTTGTTTAACCAAAAGTTTTTCATTAAGCTAACAAACATTCATCATCTTCCCTTGAAAATATAGCTCCATAGCAATCTGGAATTCCAAAGGGTGGGCATGTCACTCTACTGACGCCATTTTATGGGAATGGAAATAGATGGAGCAAGGTCAGAGTGGTACTCTTTAAAGCATAGAGCCCAAGGCAGAGTACGCCTCAACCACAGAATAATGATAATGCTGCATACAACATCAAAACACCCTTTATTTTTATATCTTGAATTGTCACTAATCCAGTTCAAAATATGAGACTGCTAGTGCCCTGATGAAAAACTATCTATAAAGGATCAGTTACTAAGAAGGCTTACATATCCTTCAATCTTGTATGGCTCTTCACCCCCAATACATCTAAAGAAGTATCAAAACAAACAAAGGGAACATAAACAGAGAGATTGGAGAAATCTGAATCAGAGACATTCTAAATGTTGTTTCAACTTGGAGAGAAATATCTAACATTCATTTAAATTTATAATAGAACAATTATTATCTGCCAGTCAGTGTGCTAAGCATTGGAGAGGAAGAGAGAGAAACACATGGTCCCTGTTGTAAAGGAATTTAAAATGTGAGATAGAGAAACATATACTTTGTATGGAATAGGAAAGAATGCATTATAATTCATACACTAACTATGAAAAGTGCAGCAAGAACACAGGAAAAAGGTAGTAAGTCTACTGGGGCAATGAGGACAAGATTCAGAAAAGAAATAGCAAAAATGGTGAGTATAAGGGGCAATAAAGAAGGAGGGCACTGAGGGCAGAGAAGTCAGATCATGGAAAGAAAGAGGTGAAAAGTAAGTCAACTGAGGAGAACCATAAATGTTGAGTATTGCTAAAAGGGAAAGGCCCAAAGTGAAACTGAGAAAAGTTATGGTAGAGACCAAAGTACATTGGCATAACACTAACAATCACAGAATTTAGACTTCTGCAGCTAAGAAAGGAAGAAGAAGAACTACTGAACATGGGATCACTTTTAAAATGTGAAAGTTTGCAAGATCATTTGTTAGCTAACTGAGAGAGAGGTGAGCCTTAAGGTTCTGACTCCCAAGAAGACCTCTGCAATGATCCAGGCAAGACATAATGAGCATCTAAGCAAGGCTGTGATCGAGGTGGGAGAGTGCCATAGGGTGAGAATCAACATTCTGGTTCTAGTGGAGACAGAATTAGACACTGAAAGCAAAGTCACAATATCAAAAAAGGAGTCACAATATAAAAATTCAAGCATGAAACTGGTATTCCAATTCATTCTCAGGCTCATTCTATGGTCATACTGGAACAGTATGGGGGGGGGGGGGTATAGCAGCAAATATGACCCTTTGCAAGGGTGACCCAGATGAGAAGTCCTCACATTTCTGTATGGAGACCTCCCTAAGGACTCCAAGCATGTGTGTGCCCATACTCTGGGACTGGCTGAGGACAGAGGGCAGATCGCAGCATCTGTACCCTGCTGGGGACACTCTCTGTCTCTCCTCTCTACATCTATCTCTCTAAGGGAGAAATAAATAGACTTTTTAAAAAAATAGTGAAAGAATATTAGTGATCAATCTTTGTTGTAACTCAAGACAATGTGTATAAACTATGCTTAAGCCTTCTGAAGGCGGACTGAGAGTTAGAGTTCACATATTTGTCAAAAATGGGCTTATTTTGAAAAGTGATTATGTCAGATTACATCATTTAGCCACATTGCTGGGTTGTGGTTTTGTCTCTCCCAAGTCATTAATAAGACTGATGTATGCAACTAAGGAAATAAAAGATTATGGCCACTTATTTTTACCCTATTCTCCCACCCAAATTTACTCAATTTGCAAATAAAGTGCCAGCAATAACTAGAACTTCTTTGCAGGACTCATGAAGTATTTTGACTCTTTGGTCACCAATTTCTTTCGTTAAATACTTACATTATCTTTTGTTTCTCCATGGATTTTTTAACTTTTCGAAGTTTGTTAGCCATGATCTGAGCTTCTTTATCAGCTTTGGGAGGCCTTTTTTCCTCCTGTTTTTCCTCCAGGAAATGACATGCACTTATAGCACTGTTTTCTACAGATCCTAATTTGAATCTGAAAACAAATGAAAAAAATGCTTGCCATGAATATGTCACCAGCTAGCTGTATTTCCTTTTGATGCCAAGTTGAAATAGAAGTTAGCACACTGGTAAAGATTAAGAAAGTGACAAACTATGTCACAGGGTGAGACATTTTGTATACTAGACAATAAAACAAGAATAACAGAAGCTTATACTTACTAATGTTAGACCCTATTCTAAGTGGTTTAAATATAGTAACTCAATGTGTTGGGTTGTCGGAAAAGTCATGACACATTTTGGCATAGAAAAACAGAAAAAAAAAAATACATCACAACTTTTCTGACAACCTAATAGTACCCACGAAAGTTCTAAAAGAGAGGAGCTATTATTATTCCTATTTCCTATTTTTCAGATAAAAAAATGAAGATAATAATGAGATGAAGTGACCTGTCCATGAGCCAACAGCTTGTATGTGGCAAGATCTAGCCTCCAAGCCCACGTCCTTAACTGTGACATTATGCTGTTTCTCTTTTTATACTAAAGCCATTTACTGAGGTCCAAGCCCATATTACCTTGTCAAATGATGACATTTTCATCATAGTACTTCCCTTTTTAGAAATCCAGATCCCTTAAAAATAATTTGGTCTGCTAAATCTCGCCACAAATCTATTAGAATGAGTGTGATTTACAGATTGGACCTTAGTCAATAATACTTTCTAGCACTGTGTGGAGTACTTCCATAACTTATTTTTATGTATTTTCCCCCCAGTCCTATGTATTGTTGTTTTTAACATTTCATTTTGTAAATGAGGAAACTATGGCACAAAGTCATTAAGCAGCTGTCCGAAAGTGACAACGCAATAGGTGACGGGGTCCAAGCCTGGATGTGGCCACGAAGTACATACCCTTGAGCATACACTGATATTACACCAAACAGAAAACATGCTCCACACATTCCTTGTGTCAGAGATGGGATTATATAAGGATGCCAAATACACCTCTATTTGAAAAGCTCTTAGGGAACAGCTCGAACCATAATTAACCCTCAGATCTCTCAATAATCTGGGCTACTTAGTACTAAATCAAAGTGAGGTAAGAGCCAAGATTCCCAGTAAATTTTGTAGAGAACCCAAAATTCCATAGTAACAAACCAAGAGTCACCTCTTCTAGTAGAATTAAACCTTTAATGTTTTTGTAAAATAATGTACTGTTTAAATATCTTAAGCATTCAGAACCCACCACCCCAAAATATGGTATATGGCTTATTTTGAGTTCAAGGCACTCGAAAAACAGCAGGTATGGATCACTCTCTTTGCTCTTAAAAGTGGGAGATTATTGACCATTTGAAAGATGTTCACCTATATCAGAAGAAAAAATAATTTTCTTAATATCAAGTACAGAAAGTTGAGACCAAGAGAAGCCTATACAAACAGACCTTTTTTAAACTAAATAACTCTTTTCTTTCTGGTCACGTCACCCAATTATTTATCGTAGCACAGCCCTTTTGCTATGTCATGTTTTCACAATTTATTACTTTTTGTACAATACAATAGGTGTGCTCATCTCTAACTGCATCTTTAAGACTTCATTTTTTCATGAAGACTCCTGTGCCACAGAAAAATTACATTAAATGAATTTGTATGTTTTTCTCCTGTTGATCTGCCAATTTAATTCTTAAGTCCAGAGGAGGCAAAACTTTACCTCTTATTATGTCAGGATTTTTCAGTTGGACTTAAAAATTAAGCCTAAATTAAATAAACAAAAAATAAAGCAGTAATATAAAGGTCATTTGTAATAGTACAAGTATGAATATTTTATAAGAATTGAATTGAAAGATATATTTTTAAATAAAATGTATGAATTCATATAAATATGTACCAAAAATGGCAGTTAATACTATACTAAAACAGTAAAGTTTGTATAACTCTCCTCACATTAAAAGAATAAGTCTGATATAAATTATAAGCAAAAACACATTAAATTAAGTAACTTACAAAAAAAAGATTGCAGGTAACTTTCCCATTTTCCGTAGCTTTTCAACCAGAAGTGGAAACATTTTTAACATGTTTTCTGGATTAAAATCTAAATCAGGACTAAGATTCTCCAGTACATTTTTAGCCTGCAGCAGTGAATAAAAAAATTATTTGCATTAAGTTCTACATTACAAATAAATTCCTAACTTTTGGCTAAAATATTTTTATAGTTTCCTAACCTATGTTTCTGTGATGCTTTCAAATAGTCCTATTAAAGTACATTATAAAACTATCTAAAGAGCTATCAAAGAAATATATAAATCAATATTCTAGAGAACAATAATTTGGCCACACACACACACACACATATACACAAAAATGAAACTTAACATGCTATTTTTAAAGGGAAAACAAATCAGTCAGGAAAGAAAGATTATTCAGTTAGTGATGCTGATCCCACTATGTCAGGAAAAATTAAATGAATTAGTTTCTCTCCATCTCATACAGAAAAATTATTTCCAAATACAGTTCCAATGACAAAATAATTAGAAGAAAATATAAATTAATTAAATTATGTTTCTGAATGGTAGAAAATTAAGTATAATGGTAAAAAATTACATGATCAAATCTCATATACGTCTCTCCTAAAAAATCGGAAACCTTAATCTGTGACAATAAAGCAAGCCTGATAATAAAAAAAAACCATCAACTTGCTTAAAATGCTTAAATAAGTATGTATAATTTATATGACCCCAGGTTAATATTTTAATATGCAAATAGCTTCTACAACTTGAAATAAAAATCGTTAAGAGAAAAAAACCCTAAGATTATTAAAAGAAAAAAAAGGAAAAATAAACCATTCTTTCTCAGACACTACTACTGTGAGTTCAGTCTTTACCACCTAGGCATCAACAATACCATCCAATGGAAAAAGAATCCTTCATTCTCATCTGTTATAACATCTGGGAAGACCAGTAGCTTTTGCACATGTTTCAGGAGACACTGAAGATAAGACAATGACCAATTTCCTTTCTGTCTTTAATTCTATCTCAGAATTACTACACTTCATGTCAAATTATTTCCAAAATGAAAGTCAAAGATTAAAAAAAGATAAAATATTATTAACAGAATAATATAACCCAAGAAAACCAAAAAGAATATAGGGCACTTAGCCAAAAACATGAATATTACCTCCTCCTCATTGCCA
The DNA here is from genome assembly GCA_026018925.1 of Tupaia tana. Classification (NCBI taxonomy): domain Eukaryota; kingdom Metazoa; phylum Chordata; class Mammalia; order Scandentia; family Tupaiidae; genus Tupaia; species Tupaia tana. The sequence continues at coordinate 171,277,735 of JAKSZU010000002.1, read as the reverse complement.
TTTTTGATCCAATTTCTTAATTCTTCCTTTAAACTCTCTTCATATTTTCTAGCATCCAACTTTTTGATGACTATTTTATTTTTAAGATGAATGGAGTTCTCTGGACACAGTTCCTTAAAGATAAATACCACAAAGTTGTATAAAATCATGCCCTAAATTCTAAGTAACATGTTTAACTAACAGCATCACAAGTTTCTTGGGGTAGAAATGGTTAAATTTCTTTTCCCCTCCTCGTAGCTTCTAATACATAAAGCTACTAGGATGGATGAATCCTTCAAAGGAAAGGATGCAGAGCAAAGCTAAGGAGATAGTCAAAACAGAGAGTAATAGTACAAAGAGAAAGGACACACATTTAATAATAACAATAAAAAAAGAATATATAAATCCAAGGTGTAAGAGGAGACTAAAATATTCTAGTATCCCAGAAATTAAAAAAAGACATACTCCCTGGAATTAAAACTAAACACAATTTAAAATCCATTAGAGCGCAAAATGTGAGGGAAAAAAATGCATGAGAAAGGGCAATTGTATTTTTGGCGGGGTCTACTAATAATTTTAAAAAATCAGATGCGAGGTTAGCAGGTGGTAAAGTGGTTAAGGCGCTGGACTCCCACACATCTGACTGTGGACCCAAAGGTTTGAAAATCAGATTGGAGTCATATGTATATACGCCCAAAATCCTGAGAGATGAATGGAGGAAAAGGGATTGTGGCATGGCCATCCCCCTAGGGGGCAATTCCTCACTTTCTCTCTCTGTCTCTGTCTCTCCAGCAAACGCACATGCCCTACAGTTAAAAAGCAAAAATAAAGCTCTCTCTCTCCCAAAAAACAAACAAACAAACAAAAAACAAAACAAACAGGTGCAAGTGATTAGAAAAGCTGAGAGTTTGTCTTTCTGAATAGCAACGTTCCTATACTCTAGAACAACATTAATTCCATGATTGTTGTTTACCTGGGCCCGAGGCCAACTTTCCCACACTTGAAACATGGTGTCATAAAGCTGGATGCTTTCTCGGGGTGAAAGTGTAAGATCAGAAGGGAATCCATACCTCTCAATCTGTGTTTAAAATAAAATTGAAATTTTTAATATTTTTTTAATATTATCGAAGTCTTATTCTTTGCTTCATGGTCATTTTCATGAACCAAAAGACATTGAAAAGCATTAATCTAAAATATACAAATACTGATAGGCTCCAAATGCTAACAAACTACTAACCTAAGTGTCTTTGAATTACTAAAATATGAAAAAAAAAATCCCAAAAGCTCACCAAAATCTTTTATATTCTTTCCTAAAACCTTTTAATGGAGCTAATATTTTATGATCTGTACTTGTAATTCAAATCAGGAAACTGAGAAGCTGAATGACTTGTGGACTCAGTTTACATAAGAAGGTGTAACCTCTACCCTGTGACTGAAACCAAAATAGATTTAATTAGGAATATAATTATTTTTAAATGTAACAAGCCAGGCTAAAGGGGGCTTTTTTTTTTTTTTTTTTTTTTTTTTTTTTGGCTTAAGTTCCAAGATAAGGACTGGGTCAACTTCAAGGCCAAGTCTCTTAGACTACCTTCAATACATATTAAGAAATTTCTTTCACGGGCTACCAATTTAGGACTGGTTTAATTCTCCCAATATTCATGCCATTCTCTTTCTCCACAATCATTTTCAAGTGGAAATTTAAAATTCCTTGGCTAGTCTCATGACCTAGTGGTTAAAAGAGGTGGGTCCCATGTGGTTGGAATTCTGGCCCCCGTGGCTTGAGAAACATGCTGGGTACATGAATAGAAATAATGCCCTTTCTAAAGAAATCCCAGAGAACTCTTTCATTCTCTTTACACCATGTGAAAACACAGGAAGAAGGTGCCATCTATGAACCAAAAAGTGTACTATCACCAGACACTTAAATGCTCTGTTTTGCCAAAATACTAACTGAATATATTTGGAGTTTTAGCATTTTGTCATTTACTAATTATTACTGGATGATACCAGCAGGTGGTGTGGTGATTAAAGCATTGGAGTCTCACATGGCTGACTGTGGTTCAAGCCCTGGACCTAGAGACTTGTTTTCTTAATTTCTTTCTCTCTCTCTGTTTCTCTCTGCTGAGCACATGTGCCCTATAGCAAAATTAAAAATAATAATAATAAATACAATTAAATAAATAATTTTTTAAAAAAATATTACTGGAAAAAGCTTTCTTATTCTGCCTAACTAAAATAGAAAATAATAACTATATATACATAGATATATTAAATCAGGCTTAGTAAAATGCCTGGCAAATAACTGATGCCTCAGCTATCAATGCAATTGATTAATCATCAATTTATAGGTCTTAATTTTTTAAATCTTTTTAACAATTCTGTGTCAAAAATCTGGGACCTCAACTCAGTTGTTCTCCACTACATAGTAGCAAATACACAGCTAAACTAGATCCAGCCTAGGCAGAGAAGTAAATGTGATGGATTTGTACCATCCTTTATACATAAACACAACGATATTACACCATGATGCAATTTTTACAAACTTCATTGTCCCTAATGCCACAGGTGATGGTAAACATTGATCCACGCTAAGCAAAGAGAGGCTGCAGTTCTTTCAAGGACTTCCTGGGACTGGCATCTCTCCAGGAGTCAGCAGCTGTGCCTGTGTGGCATGATAATTGGTGGCAAAGGCCAAAGAACTGTGCTCTTAGCCAGAAAGGAGCCATATATGGATTGAAGGCAACCCCTCGCTGCAGTGGGATTAAGGTCAGCTCATTGTTCTGTCCCTCTTCATCCCTCCTAAAATCATTTTTAGGATACAGCTACAGAGGAGAGGACCAAGGTGGATGGCTCTTCTCTTTATATTACCACATGTGTGGTTTTTTTTTGCCATATTAATTCAAAATGTATTACACAGGATTAGGAATTTATTTACTCATTTTAAAGATCTATTTTTTTATCACTCCTACTTGTAGAAATGCCCATTGTAAGCCCATATTACACACACAGCTGCCAAAACAAATTTATTAATGCCCAAGCCTTTATATTCATCTTGCTTTCTCACCACAAAAGTCCAGAGTGCTAAAAAGACTCACACATCACTGTGACCTTTACAAATGTCATATGGGGTCAGAGAACACTGTAGCAGTTCTATTGCTTTCCAGTTACTCCATTAATAGCTACTGAAAATAGAGGAAGGCACTTGGACCAGAATGACAATTTCAGCAAGTACTCCAAACCACTATACTCACTACAGCTTAAAGATAACCTGCCTTGAACCATTCTGCATAGAATATTTTTTTAAATACTATGCTATATTAAACATGGCAGGTAATGATGCATCTATTACATAATCCTAGAACATCAAAAAGGTGGGAAGAGGGAGGAAGGAAAGAAGAAAGAGAAGAAGAAAAAAGAAAGAAAAAAGAAAGGCAAGGAAGATAAGAAAGAGGGAGAGAAAGGAGTCTTAATATTTATGTGTGAGTTATCATCTATATTCTAGACTGAAGGGTATCACATGAATTTTGTCCATAGTTTACTTTTATTTATAGTTTGCATTGGGCCATTCCCACACAAGAAAGAAGCTTCTATAACAAAATTCTGTTAGAAAATTACCATCATTCAGACCTATTCAGTTGCTTTTAGAAGTCATTACATCATAGCCCAAAAGCTATAAAGGGATTCTCACTCCTATAGGTATTTGTTCAACAGATCATTCAGAATAATGTGGTGAGGGGTCAGCAGGTGGCAGAGTGGTTAAGGCTCTGGGAGACTCCCGCATGGCCAACTGTGGTTCAATTCTGCAGATCCAGCAGTTGGAAAATCACTCTAGACACCTATGTGTGCATACCAAAAATATTGAGAAGAGAATGGAGAAATAGGTATTGTGGCATGTCCATCCCCCATGGAGGTTATCTGTAACTTTCCCTCTCTCTGTGTCTGTCTTTGGCCAGCACACACCCAAGGGGGGAGGGAAAGAAAACATTTATTAAAAAAAAGATAAGAGCTACAGAATAATGTGGTGAGAGAAACTGCTCTGGGATCAACCTGCCTGAGGTTGCATCCTGGCCTCCTGGCCCCACCACTTAGTTAGTGTCACAACATTGAGTTAAGTCCCATGCTTCGCTTTGTTCATCTTTTTTTTTTAAATAGTTATTTATTTAATTTTATTTGTTATCATTTAATTTGACAAGAGAAGGAGAGAGAGAGAGAAAGTGAGAGAGCAAGCTGCCAAGTCCAAGACTTGAACCTTTGTTGACCATGTGGGAGTCCACCACCAGCCGCCTGCCGGCCCCTCACTTTCCTCACTTTTAGAATGGGAATAATAAGATATCCACCATAAGATTGTCATGCTGGTTAAGAGGTGAAATATAATACAAAATGCTGGATTTGGTTTGGCTGTCCTTACTTAACATGTGTTAGTAAGCACCTTGTATACCCATAGCAGTCATCAAGCACTAGGACATCACCTTTGTCTTCAAAGAGTTATTCTAGTAAGATAAAGGAAACATTGGGGCCAGCAAGTGGCGTGGTGGTTACAGGCACAGGACTCCCACATGGCCAACTGCAGTTCAAGTCTTGGATCTGGTGGTTTGCTTTCTCACTTTCCCTCTCTTTCTCTGTCTCTCTCTGATCAAACTGGAAAATAATAATAATAATAATAATAATAAAATTAAATAAAATAATTCTTAAAAAAAAAAAGATAAAGGAAACATTTATGTAAACAACTTTAGCAGGCAGCTGACAATAACTGGTGCCAGTAAGAAACACAGATAAAGTGAGATGGAGAGATTACATCCAGCTGAAAAGTCACAAAAGGCTACAGAGAAGGTTTCATATTAGAAGAGTAATGAAAGGTGAACAGACTCTGGATAACAGGCATTTGGCATCTGGGGTGAAATATTCCAAAATGGTACATGGCATGAGGGCTTGCAAGTAAGATACATGCAGTGGATGGAAGGAAAGGACACTGGGGTCAGATCATCGAAGATCTTGGTTATCAAGCTAAGGAGCTATGGAGTTAGTCCTTTGCTAAGGAAAGCTATTCAAGACCTGTAAATGTCAGAATTATGCTTAAGGAGGCTTAACAAGACAGAAATTAGAATATATTTAACTTTTCAGGTTTGGGAAGAAAGACAAACTATTGACTGATTAACAGAGACAAGGAGAGCTTAAATGAACCATTCATGGGAACAGGATGAGAAAAGAAGAGAAATTATGCAAGAAATTAAGGAATTAAAAAAAAGGGGGGGGGGGGGACACCAGCAGTTAGCGTAATGGCTGTCACTGAACTCCCATGTAGTCGACAGCAGTTCAAGCCACGGACCTGGTGGCTTAAATACACACCAGGCATGTGTGCGTGCATGCCCAAGATCCCGAGAGGAGAATGGAGGAGAAGGGATTGCGGCGTGGCCATCCCCCCTGGGGGGTGGTTTCTCACTTTCTGTCTCTCTGTCTCTCTCTGTCTGGCGAGCGCACACGCCCTATAGCAAAAACCTCTAAAAGAAAAAAAAAAAAGAAAAAGAAATTTTTTTCCTACTCACATCCCAAAGCCTCATTTGAAATAATTTTAAGGCCTCCACCTCATTAGGTTCTACCAAAAAAAAAAAAAAAAACATTGTAATTGTTATGTTAGTGAGAAGTTTCTTTTCCTTGTTTGATCTAATTCATAGTGATCAGATTCTCATATGTACAGTGATCGTCCACATTAAATTGTACCTGCATGGAGAGAAGAATTAGTGTCAGACAGGGAGACAGTCTCAGTATTGAGACGGAAGAAAACGGGCAACAAAAATACCCAAGAGTAAATAAAATGAACAAAACATTCAAAATCCAAATTTTAGTGGTTTGTAAGCTTCGTGGGGCTAAACACCTAAACACCATTGAAGAACCCATGAAAAGCAGGAAGAACATTATTGCTATTATTTAAATTCATGTTAAAAATATCTGTTGTAAAATATCCATTCTGTAATTCTGACAAGCATCAACTAGGTGGCTTTTCAATTATGGTGTTTATACTACTCAGAACAAACATGGCTAACGCTTTACTTACGTGATCTGTGGTTAAGGCAGCGCAAGGGTGGAAATGATCGAAACAAATGTCATCGTGTTTCACTGAACACACGTGCTTCTCCAAATCATTGTACCGCTCTCCATAGAGCACTAAAAATGAAGAGCACGAATTTCCAAATCAATGGAAACATAATGACCAGAATCACTTTCAACTAAAAGATAAAATGGATAGAAACATATCAAGCATACCAAGTCTCACTTTATATGACTGTTTTGTTGTCACACGGTCCTTGGAGGAATTGGCACAGCAGCCATCCTCTCTTTTGGAAGCAATACTTTTTGCAATTCTACTGTCCTCTTGTTTCCAGTACTGTTTCACTGATCTTAGCCACCTTCAAAAAAATAAACGTACAGTGTATTCATGCTGGAAAAATTCATTTTGTATGAGGTAATGATATACAGTGATGGAATGTAAAATAAAATAATAAAATAAGGAAGAAAAATAAACATACGTATTATTTAGGCAGGATATGAAACTATCAAGTTATTAGGAAAGTTGTGCACATTTTTGCATAAAAAAATACGTCATGACTTTCCTGATGACTTAATGCTTCCTATAAAATTAGACCACCTAAGTAAAGAAAATTTCCTGTGCCTTAACAATTATACTTAGAAGAATAGACTCTGGATCCTGATCGCCTTACTACTTACTACCTGTGGCTTTGGCTGAATCACTTGATCTTTCTGTGCTTGGTTTTCCATATTTTAAAATGAAAATAATAATAATCATCGCATTAGAAATACTATTAAAGTTTAATAGTAGTAATGGAAATAATAGTAAATCACAAAAGTTGCTGGGTATTTTAAATAAATTAGAATCTACAGAGCATTTAGAATAGCCTCTGACACATAGAAGGTATTATCAGGGTCTTTGCTATAAGTGTCATTAGTGGGCAAAAAAAACAAGCCGAATGACAAATGATATGTGTTTTTCATCTAATAAAGTTTTGCTATCTTGTTTTGTGAGAAAGCAACCCCCAAGGGCATGGTCATCTCGCAATCCTTTCTCTTCTATCACCTTTCAGGATTTGGGGCATGCATGCACACATAGCCAGAGTGTTTGTCTTTTTCCCACAACTGAGTCAGGACTCAGACCATGCAGATGGCCACGTGGAATTCAACCACCGTGACTACCAGGTTACTGGCTGGCCCTGTTGCTACCATTTTAAACATCTCCAGGACTGGAATGATTATCAAGACCATGATTATCATGGTCTATGGCTGAGTGTGCCACTATATCATTTTATTTTATTTCATTTATTTTTAAGTGTCTTCATCTTCTTATTCCATGAGAGAGAGAGAGAAAGGAAGAGACAGGTAGTCTCAACAGTGTCTCTATGTTGCAATCCAACCTCAGCAGCCTGGATCCCAGACATACAGACATGCCCAGGGTTGTAAACTCGGGATCTTCCCATGTGAGTCAGGTTGCATCACTGACACACCACCATCTTATCTATCATTTTATTCTTTTAATTTTAGTAAAGGCAAAAAAAAAAAATTTAAAAATAAACCCACAAATATATCACTTCTGATTAACCATTTTTGAGATATGAACAGAAATTTTCTACTCAGTTGCCTATCTGACTAGGGAAGTCCTTGCTTTTCCTTTACAGAGGATGGCTTTGCTCAGCGCCTGCCAGGAGGTGTTGGAGAGACAACTGGAAATCCGGAACTAAGCCATTCAATACACAGGAGAGTTATGAAACTCTTCAGAAGCTACATAGAAAGTATGAAATTCAAACATTTAAAACAGATAGCGTTCTGTCCAAACTGGAACTAAAGCCTACTCAGTGAGATGTTCTGGGTTACTTATGGTAGCTGAAAGAGCCAAAAAGGGACATCGAATCATGACAAGCAGATGCTCCCAAACTTCTGCTCCAATTTCTCCTCCAAGACAATGGACCTATAAAGAAAGAAAATTCTCAGTGGAGAAGGTGATTCAAAAATAGCAAATAAAGGGCCAGCAAGTGGTGTGGTAGTTAAAGTTCTGGACTCCTACATGGTCAACCACTGTTCGATTCCCAGACCCTGTGACTTGAAACTCATGCCAGAAGCATATACGTGCATGTGCAAAATTACAGGAGAAGGGATTGGGAGGGGGGGTGATTTCTTAATTTCCTTCTTTCTGTCTTTCTCTGGGGAGTGTATATGCCCTATGGGAAAAACCAACTATTTTATAATGGTTTACATACCTTGGGAAATAGTCTTAATAATGCTGTTACATAAGTTTACTCTATTTTGAGTGTGTCATTTGTTTTCTGTTTGGACAGTGACATGCAAAAATAACTTATGTAATTGACATAATTCTTAGAACAAATTCTTAAGAGATCAAAAATTTAATTTTGAAATCTCTGTCCAGGGAAACTTAAACCAGGGTGGATGAACTCTGTTGCCCTTGAAACAGTAGTGAAAAATACAAGGTTTTAGGGGGCCAGTGGTTGCTGTAGTGGTAAAGGCAGTGGGCTCCCTTGTGGTCAACTATGGTTTGAGTCCCAGACCCAGTGGCTTAAAACTCATGCTAGGAGTGTGTGCATCTGTGCCCAAAATCCCAAGAGAAGATTGGAGAAGAAGAAAGGATTGCGGCCTCCTCCCCTGGGGGTGGGGGGTGATTTCTCACTTGCTGTATCTCTGTCTCTCTCTGTCTCTCTGGTGAACACACTCACCCTATAGCAAAAATCTCTCAAATAAAAACAAGGTTTCTCTGTCCACAAAGTGCTCTGGAGAATGCACCAATATAAGTTGAGTATTAGAAATACTACTAAACAGAAGAAGGAAGTTAAAAATGTGATTGTGATTCACCAGGGAAACCTTTCAGAAGAAAATGTTTCCCCAGTCTGAATTCCATGGAAGGGGCAGATGTCCTAATGCAGCAATAATCTTCATTGCATTGTTTATGCACCTTAGGAAATTAACCCGGAGAAATAATGACAGACCTACCTCATCAAATATAACGTATCTGATCCTTTTCACCCACTTTTGGCGGTGAGGAGCAAGTAGCAGGATTTCAAAGCAGGCAGGCACTGTAACAAGTACCTAAAAATAATAATAGTGTGTGAACTAGCATGCTGAGCACTGCCTATGTGCAGATATGGTTGTACAATTACATAAAATAGGCTTATGGGTCCTAAATGCACCTACCAGTAGGATATAATATTGCTTCTGAAAATTGGTTTTATTCAGGATGTGAATGCGTGCCCAAAATCCCATTATTTTGGGCCATATAAAACTATAATTTTTAAGGGTCACAATGGTTAAAAAAAAAAAAAAAAAAGATTTGAAATTTAAATTCTTATTTAAGAGCATTCAGAGTTTAAAAATAAAAATTATTCATTGTCACAGATTGGGTTCTTCAAACCTGATCCTGCATCGGCCCCGTAGTCCAGTGGTTAAGCATTGCACAGAGGAAGTTGGATTCCACATGACCAAACAGGGTTGAGTCCTAGCCCTGGCAGTTTGAAAAACATAATGCATACATGTGTACCCAGGATCCTGATAGAATGAAAAATTTGAGGAAAAAGCATTGCAGCATGATCATTCCCCATTGGGGGGGGGGGGGCGGGGGCTGGGTGTCTCTCTCTCTCACTCTTTTTCTGACAAAGGCACATACCCTCTGACAATTAAAAAAAAGAATAAATGAATTGTTCCACATCAAGCCAAAATGGCCTATTGTTTATATGTCTGTTTAGCTCAGCTACAGGATAAAGACTGTGGAGGCAGAACTGGAGGAGTTGACAGTTGGTGTCTATCTTGACCACATTCCTCACATCTGGGCAACAAGTTCACTTTTGAAAGGTGATCTAGATAGCACATCTCCATGTCTACCACACAATGTTTTATAATTATGCATTCACTTTTTGCTTAATCTTAATTATTGATCTGTGGGATCAATAAAGAGGAAATTATCTATGAGTTAATTAACAGGAGGTATACTATCCATAATACAACATTTAAAAAATAACAATTCGTAAGAGCCAGCAGATAGTGTAGCAGTTATGTTTCTGGACTCCCACATGGCCAACTGTGGTTCAAGTTCCAGACCCAGTGGCTTGAAACTCATGCCAGGCATGTGTACATGCGTGCCCAAGATCCCAGGAGAAGAATGAGGGGAAGGGATTGCCGTATGGACATCCCCCCTGGGTAGTGATTTCTCACTTTCCCTCTCCCTGTTTCTATCTCTCTCTTTAGCAAGTACATGCACTCAAGGCAGAAACTGCTAATTAAAATAATAATAATAATAATAATAATAATAATGCATATCATTAAAAGATATTTGTCAAAAAATGTAATTTTGTTGATAAATTGGTGTTTGTTAATATTTTGTGACTTACAGAATTCTTCAGGTCATTTTAAGTCTATTTATAAACCAAGCTGATGCAATAAACTATAACTGAAATCTGAAATCAAAATGTAATTGTTCTCGGAACAATTTCATGGAGTAATGCTTGCATTGCTGGACTCCCATGTAGTTGACTGTGGTTTGAATCCCAGACACGGTGGCTTAAAACTCATGCCAGGATGTGCATGCATGCCCAAAATCCCAAGAGGAGATGGAGGAGAAGGGATTGTGGTGTGACCATTCCCCCTACAGGGGTGATTTTTCACTTTCTGTCTCTCTCTGTCTCTCTGGCTAGTGCATGAGCTCTATAGCAAAAAAGCTCTCTTAAAAAAAATATAATTGTTCTTAGAGAAAACCAAGTTCTATTTCTCACCCTAGAATATAAAAATATATTGTCTGCAAAGTTATTTCTTCTTTCATGAATTCAAGAAAATAATTTTCACAAGACTGCATAAAGATACTGAATTTCTAGTCAAAAAGACATATAAATACAATTTGATAACAAGAGCATTGATTAATATACCCTACCTGGCAGTTTAGGGCATCATGACGATACTCCCTCGTGAAAACGCCACATAGAGCTAGCCCACTTGGCAGGTTTTTGGTAAAACGATGCTGAACAGTTGCTGCGACTTGATTGACAAGGGCCTAATTGACAAGGGAAATGTATAATCACCATAATCACATATGAATTGATGAAATTTCAGAGGACAACAAGAACTATTTAAAAGTGTCTTGCTATAAGTGCAGTAAGTTTAATAACCCCTTTCTTCTACCCACTTACTTTAAATACACTAAAGTGCTGTCTTTGGGATACTTTTTCTTTTTAGAGAGATTTTTGCTACAGAGTGTTGCACTCACCAGAGAGACAAGAAAGAGACAGAGAGACAGAAAGTAAGAAATCATCCACCAGGGGAATGGTCATATCACAATCCCTTCTCTGTTCTTCTCTTGAGATTTTTGGGCACGCATGCACACGTGCCCACCATGTGTTTTAGGCTGTTGGTCTGGGACTGAACTGCTGTTGACCATGTGGGAATCCAGCAATATAACCACTATGCCATCTGCTGGTCCTGGGATACAGTTTTTTGAGAGAGGGTCACACTCTGTTCTTCAAGCTGTCCTCACATTTGAAATCGTCCTGCCTTAGACTTCTAGTAACTGAAATTATAGGCACTTGCCACAGTATTCTTTGAGATCATTTGACCATGAACATGTAACTCACCATAACCCTCAGTCTAAAGTTAAGTGAGAAAATAATGTCTTCATCAGAAGGAAAAACAGAAAAAATTGCCCATACATCAGAAAAAAAAAAAAAAAAAAAAAGGTGCTAAATACTTTCATGACCAAGGCTTAGAGAGAATTAGAGAGAAGTGGTTATGTCACTGGACTTTTTCATAGTCAACTGTGGTTCGAGTTCCAGACCCGGTGGCTTAAAACTCACAGCAGGCCTGTGTGTGTGTGTGTGTGTGTGTGTGTGTGTGTGTGTGTGTGTGTGTGTTTGCCCAAGATCTCGAGAGGAGAATGGAGGTGAAGGCACTGCAGCGTGACCATTCTCCTGGAAGGTCTTCTGTCTTCTGTCTCTCTGTCTCTCCAGTGAGCACATGCACCTGATAGGCAAAAATCTCTGTTAAAAAAGGAAAAAGGATAGAAAGAAAAAGGTCAAGCAAAGGGATAGACAAGGTAGACTTATGAATGCTCTATTTGCAGACTTTCCTGGAAGCATTCATAAGTGAATACAGCCATGCCCTGGATCAAGCAGAGTAAAATCCAAGTGTGTGGAAACTTATGGACATTTATTTCATGCTTTATGCTAAAATTATTCTTAAAAATAAAAACAATGATTCAATTTATTCAAAAAACATTGACAAAGGGCCAGTCAGTGGTATAGTAGTGGGGTGCTGGACTCCCACATGGTCAAGTCCCAGACCTGGCAGCTCAAATCACTTTCCTCTGTCTCTCTGGTTAAAAAAAAAAAAAAAAAAAAAAAAAAAAAAAAAAAAAACAACAACTAAAAATGAATGAATGAGTAAATAAATAAATAAATCTTTTAAAATTTTTTTAAAAATTTATTTACAATTTAATATGTACCAAAAATACAAGTGATATTCATAACAATGACTTACAGATACAAGTAAATGATAAACTAAAAATTTTTTAAAGGTAAAAATAAACAAAATGGGGAACAAGCAGTTAGAGTAATGGCTATGTCGCTGGACTCCCACGTAGTCGACCGCGGTTCGCGTCCCAGACCCAATGGCTTAAAACTCACACCGGGCACGTGTGGGTGCGTGCCCAAGATTCCAAGAGGAGAAGGGATTGTGGCATGACCATCCCCCCTGGAGGGTGATTTCTCGCTTTCCATCTCTCTGTCTCTCTCTGTCTGTCTGGCGAGCACACGCGCCCTATAGCAAAAACCTCTCCAAATAAATAAATAAATAAAATGAACTAGATAGACCACATGACCATAATGTGCATTATTTTTGAAAAAGGAAGTCCAGGCATGAAAGAGGATATTACATTCACTTGAGCCCTACCTTTGTTGGAGCAACATATACAACCACCCCTTCATCGCTCTCCTTCAGCACTTTCTCCATGCAGTAGTAGGACGCATAGGTTTTGCCCGAGGATGTTGGGGCAACAATCACCGCTGACTCATAATTATCCACGACGTCGAGAAGCTCTCGCTGAGAAATTCAGAGCACCATTGATGTCAATAATGTGAACAACATAGTACTAAACAAATACATCAATGCACTGTCAGTATGATGTTCTAAACCTCAAATGAATGATCAAGAGTTGTAAGCACACAGGAAGATCTATAGGTGGAGCCAGATGGTGGTGTAAAGGTAAAACACAGTGCTCCACAAGGCAGTCTCACTTGGGAAAGTCCCCAGTTCAAGTCCAGAGATCTCCCTGAGTAGGCTGGGCACATATGAGCTCATGACTCAGAGTGGTTAAAGCTGGGGTTGGATTATGATGTTGGAACCCTGTTATGGGTGCTCTCTCTTTCTCACACATGGGAGAAACACATTAAATAACTAAATAAATGAAAGTCCAGAAAATCTATAAAGAACTCACATCATTATCTCATTAGAGATCATTCTTCATGCTTTGAGGCATCTGAAAAGTGGGTTTCATGTGTGAAAATTGGAGAATGCATCAAAAGAAAGTTATCTTCTTATTGGGCAGATTTTAAAATAATTGTCATGGAGTAAATGCAAAATGGCTTTGAGAAATTAAATTCTAAGGAGTAGCTAGTATTTACTTTTGTGATGGATGGTAGAAAAAATGGCTGAGGAGGGGAAACATCAAAGAGGTCATTGTGGAAGTCTTGACACATTTTTACATGGAAAACTGTCATAACTTTCCCAATGACCTAATATATAGAAGAATGTCAGGTATACCCTTCTCTACAGGATATGTGGGAGCTTCATGCCTTAAGTGTATGCTTTTATTCATCCTAATAGTGACTAGGTGAAGAATCATAAGCCTGTATGATGGGCAGATGATGAAAAACATAACTCGGAATCCCAACTACTCTTCCTTTAACCTAGGTCCACTTCCAGTCACACCTAAGAGTGAAGTATACTCCAGAAATATTTCGATGATCATAGGATTAATGGATGGCACTGACTACCTCATGTCCTGCACTGAAATAAAAAACTGGCCATCCTACCCTTGAAAAAGAATCATGATTTTTTAAGGCCCTGTGGCATCATCAACATAAAAAAAAAAAGATTGTGTCAGATTCTGAATGGAGCATTCTAGTAGACTAAATCTATGAAACTGCATTTTTATACGTAAGCATGCTCAATCCTTTAAGCAATTCTGTATTTTTTCAATGGATGCATCAATGCACTCTTCCAAATTTTGTGACCATTAATGTTAAGTGTCCATCTATTATAAAAGAATAGCTACTACAGAACAGGTGTAATATGTCACTATCTAAACAACTGTCTACTTAAACTACCCTAATTTCTCTATGCACACCCATTTATTTACACATGAAATCTTGTTGACACAGGGAAAACCTGGGGGTTGCTCCATTTGGAGGGGGAGAGAACTTCCAAACTATGGAAGTGAATCCATCAAAGTTGAGTCCAAGAAAACATGGTCTGTATATTCAATGAAAATTTCATTTTCTTTAAGTGGAAAAAAATTGTCTACATTTGACATTTTCAACAATACTTTGAAATGACATGAGTCCATATTCAGAAGTTCATATGAAATATGGTGTGTAGAGTGACAATATTGAGAAACTCCTGAGCTCACATACAAGAAAAGATAAAATCTATGTATACTTCTCTCATTACCTGCCATGTGTCGGGAATAAAATCCTGGACCCTGGAGTCTGGATCTTTTCTCTCTTCTCGTATCAAATAATGGCCCATGTATTGTAGTTGAAATCGAGCTGGCCCAATGCCAATCGAATATTTATTCTTTTTCTTCTTTATGTCATCCCTTGTGTCCTATAGTATTTTCCAAGGCAATTTTTAAAGTGATTTTAAATTGTAAAATTATTAAAATGCTTATTACTGAGCACCTTTGTGAAAAGCACTTTATTACCTTTTAAATTTTGTAAAAACTTTACCATTTAAATCATTAACTTAATTGTTAATTAAATAGTAGACATCAAGATTTTCATTTATACATTATGGTATTTTAGATACAAGCTGATATATATTTAAAGACAATTGAATAATCATACTGCAGTTTTGAGATGTTTAGTTATAATTAAATATAAAGCTCCTTATATGGGTCTGCAGAGATCTCATATATAACCTCTTTGTGCAAGCAAACATTTGTTCAAATTTTCTAATTCTAGATTATGTCAACATTGAGCAGTTTGATTACTAATAATGATAATGATGATAATATTTTTCAGTACAGTGAAACTGCAAAAGAGATACCTGTGTTGGAAGATACTTCATGTATACCTAATAAGTACTCTATTAAAATGAAGTTATTCTGAAAATATTACCTGAGTTGAATAGAAAGAACTTGCCAACTCATCAAATCCTAAATACTTAAGGCATCTGGCTATGAGTTGTCGATCTGTTTCTTGCAAAAGCTCTGAGTATTTTTCTACCAAAGAGTGGATCCTTTTCATCATTTGAACAGCTATACTTAAATCTTTGGGGGTTTCACCTTGGTAAAGAACAGACAATAAACTGCTACAAAGACCATCAAAAAATAATGCTTTTTGATTATCCAAGATTATCTAGTCCATCAATCTTAATTCAACTCACAATTTTACTTCACATTAATGGAAGTTTAGGGAGATAAGCTGAGTGGGTTATGATTTGGTTCTGCAGAGAATAGTACCATCTAACACAAGCAGTCTAAGTTTGTCTAACAGGGAGTTTGACCTCATAGAGGATAGCCAGGAGCCCCTATCAGCCTGAACTGGTTGCAGTCTGAAAAGACTGAGGGAAAAGAAACCCTCACCAAATGTTGGTGATCTTTCACTTATTATAATACTAAAATCTCTTCCCTAGGAGGAGCTACAGCTCCATTTACATAACACATGGAGAAGCATAAGTAGACACTGCACTCTGCTAACAAGAGCCCACCTTCACATGCATGACCCTCAGTCCTGTCCACTTTTCCTAATGAAAGCCTTAGCACACCAGATCTTGGGAAGACACAGCTATGGGAATAATCCCTGATGTTCTCCTACTTGTGGGCTTACAACAAAGCTTCCCTTGTGCAAACTGACATGCTATAGTCCATTGACCAGATTCCTGCCATGTGGATGGACCCTCTTTTGGGTCACTTACAAGAGTAGAGATGATTAAATGAGTGTTCAATTATCACTTCAACATCTTTATGGATTATTGGGAAGTCTCTGTGTCAGTGTTAGAAAAAGGGGGAAAGCTTGTATAGCTCATGATAGATTGTTAACGCTCAAGTTTTGAGGGACAGCAGGTGGTGTGATAGTTAAGGTAACTGGATTCCAACATGACCAACTGCAATTTGAGTCCCAGATCCAGTGGCTTGAAAACCACACCTGGCACATGTGCGTGCATGCCAAAAATTTTGAGAAGAGAATGGAGGAGAAGGGATTACAATGAGGTCATCTCCCCTGGAGGAGGGTGATTTCTCTCTTTTCCTCTCTGTGTCTCTCTTTTTCTCTGATGAATTCATATGCCCTATAGCAAAAACAAAACAAAACAACCCTCAAATTTATAGAAGTCCATTAACAAATTATTTTCTCTACCTATCATTTTCATATCTCATCTACTATATTCAAATAAAAAAAATTTGTATAACCTTAAATGTCTGGTTAAAACTTAGCAATATTTGGATCCGGCAGGTGTCAGGGAGGTTAAGGTGCTCGACTCCCACATGGCTGATAGCAGTTCAAGTCAACAAGACAGGGGGCTTGGTGGCACCCATTCTATGGCAAGTCAGCCTGCATTGTCTCTCTCTCTCTCTTTCTCACTCTCTCCTCTCTTTCTCTCTCTCTCCCTCCTTCTCCCTGGTCAAACTGAAGAACAATAATAATGATAATAAATAAAATAAAATAAATAATTCTTCAAAGAAAAAAACTTAGCAATATTTATTGAGTCCTACTGCTGACCATAGGTAAGTATTTGGAGTACACTAGGGTCCTTCAATTCACTTAATCTATTCCAACTGCAGATACAACTTTACTGATCCTGCTCCATTTCTTTTTTCTTTTTTTTTCTTTTTAGAGAGTTTTTTTGGGTTTTTTTTGTTTGTTTGTTTTGTTTTTGTTTTGCTATAGGGCGCATGCGCTCGTCAGACAGAGAGAGATAGAGAGACAGAAAGCGAGAAATCACCCCCCAGGGGGGATGGCCACGGTGAAATCCCTTCTCCTCCATTCTCCTCTCGGGATTTTAGGCATGCACGCACACGTGCCCAGCGTGAGTTTTAAGCCACGGGGTCTGGGACGTGAACTGCGGTCGACTACGTGGGAATCCAGCGACATAGCCATTATGCTAACTGCTGGTCCCCCTGCTCCATTTCTTTGTAGTCATATATATCCTTTTTATTTCTCCTCTATACTAATCTTTCTGTGCTTACCATATTAGGGCCATTTTGGTTGTACTTTTCTTCTAATCAATATATATTTGATCTATTTAACAGAAATTACCAAACACTTTCTGAACGTTTTAAGAGGCTACAAAGAAAATTTGATAGAGTTCTTATTTCCCAAGCACTTCTAGTTCACTTACAAAGACAATGCACAATACTTTATCAGCCCAAATTGAACAATATTATACGTGTTATGTGAACTGGATTATTTGAGAAAGTCTTTATAAAAAAAATATTTTATGAAATGGATATGGAGGACAGGTGGAATTCAGGTAAATGCAAAACATGGATAGCGATATCTTTGGTAAATACTACTAATTGTTTACTCAACACATAGCACCCAAAATTCCTTATATTCCTCTCTATATAATTAGGAGCTACAATGTACCCAAGTAAGGTCTATGTTACCAGCACCACTTCTGGTTAAATGCGGCCTTGTGACTAAGTACTGGATAACGAATAACAAAGCAGAAGTTGTTAATGATTAGGAGAACTCTTAACTGGAAGGAGACAATTCTGCCTTCCTCCCTTCCCCTTAATATCTACTAGAAGGTAGTCATCTAGGAATAGAAGGCAAACTGAAGAACAGAAGCCATGTGCCAGTGACAGTGGAATACAAAGATGGAGGAGCTTGGGTCACCCACAACGCTGTGGAGCTGCCATAGCAGCCCTGAACTGCCTGCATGTAAACATTACTTAACAAGTGAAACAGACTACTATTTCTTTAAGACACTATTGCATCTAATATTTCTTAATAACTGCCAACTGCAAATCCTGATTCAACATTTTCCTTGTGGAGAAAAACAAAACCTAAGTCTATGCCACTCACCAAGATGGAATACACAGTGAGAGGCTGATTTTGTGTGATTAAAGGTAGTAGAATAATGAGGGGTGGCAGGAGCGGATGGGGAGAGAATCCAGAAGTTACGTGTTAAATGAATTCAATTGTGGAGATACTCAAGACTGACAGGCCGACTGGGTTTACTCAGAAGACTTGTTGGTTTGAAGGTATTACAGGGCATATCATTTCACCTGCTACCAATCTGCACATCCCTATCCAGCCCCTTTTCATCTTAATCTTCTTCTTTCTACCTCTTTTTATCTTTTCTACCACCTGCTGTAGAAACTGTAAACTAGAGCACGTGGAATCCACAGCAACTTTGGAAGAACTTGGTATGCTAGTCATGCATATCGTTTAATCCAGAAAGGATAGATTTATTCTTCAATCTCAAAAGTGAATGACAAATTCTCCCTGGGTACCTCCCTGTCTTTATCAAGTCCCTTAATGATGCTCATAACCTTCTAAAAGCATTTATTTTAAAACCTGTCTTTGGTTGTGCTTATGAATGTGCTACATATCTGCTACTGGGACCCTCTCTAAGCCTTCATTGCTCATTGATAAAATAGAGGTAATAATAGTACATAAAATGAGAGAATGCATGCAAGTCTTCTAACACAAATTTCCAGTTAATAAATGACAACTATCATCATTACATTCATGTTATTTCTCCAATTCAGCAAAATAAGAAACGGAATCATATACCTTCACTTCGGCAATATTCTTTCCACGCTTTTAAGCAGGAGGTTAACCCTACCATTTCACCTCGAAATTTCACTGAATTACTTTTACAAGATTTCAAAAAGTCTTCCAGGTTCTTTATTCCAGAGCTTAAATTCTCCTTCATTTTCTCTTCAATAGAAAATGACAGAGCATTCCATTTTTCTTCCTCCTTTTGTTCTTCCTTGGCAAATAATCTTTTCTTATTCTCTCTAGTAATTATATCAGCTTTGGTCTCCTGGCCAAGAAAAAAGAAACATATCTTGAAACAAGATGGAACTATTCCAAATAACATTTCACAAGTGAGATATTTGTCAGCATATGTTGATGACTTTGCTTGATCATCTCATTCTTAAATTGGCATGAAAACAAGTCTGTTTCTTAGTTAAGTCTGTGGTAATTTAAAAGTGATAATTACTCAACGTAGTGAGTATAAAGTCTCTCTGTAGATGATGTTCTATAGTTCTAAATAGTGTGGATTATAAATAAAAGACTAACTGTCATGCCCTGCTATGGTGGCGTGTACTGTGAAAACGCTATGCTTTGTAGTCTGAGGCCACATGGGAGACCCAAGATTGACCCCTAAGACAACTGAAACACTGAGGAGGGTGGCAGGCACCTGTAATTCCCAGACTAGGGAGGCTGAGGCAGGAGGATCACAAGCTTGAGACTGGCCTGGGCAACATAACAGGTTTCTGTCTAGAAAAGAGTCAGGTATAGTGGTGTGCACCTGTAGTTTCAGTGGGACACTGAGGCAGGAAGATTGTGACATGGCAATATCTTGTCTTGGAAATATATATATATATATATATATATATATTATAAATATAAATATATATATATATATATATAAATTTATGAGTTTGTAGATTATAAATAAATAAGAAATAAAATTTAAAAGACCACTGGACCACTGTTTTTTCATGCAGTGGTACCTGCTGTTCTCTCTGGAATCACCTTTCGTTTTCCTTTTCTCCTCAGGCACCTCTGTTCCCTATTTGTTCCTAAAGAAATTTCTTCCATGAAGCCTTTCCTGACTCTCTCAATTCTAAGTTATATATTCTTTTTCTGCCTGGCATCTGCCTATCAAAGCACTCATCAAGATGTGTTGTAATTGTAATTTTCTTATCATTCTTCCTCTCTAGATTAAAATCCTTGAGACTGAAATGTGCCATGATCAACACCACATCCCAAGCCCCAGCATTTAGTCCATAATGTTTATTGGATAGATGAGAAACGATAAAGGAATGAAAGATAGGGATGGATAGAGGGAACAATACAAATGCAACTGATCTTCTCTATGTAGATAAGCACTTCTGATTGATCAGGACACAATGTGGACCTACTTTTACTCTGCTTTTATGAACCTGATTTATTAATCTACAAAGACAAATGAAACAATCATAGCAATGAGCATTTCACACATTTTTGCACTATTCTGGTTAGTTATGAAATTAATATGTGAATCTTTGCCCATAATGAAGTCAAATTTAGCTGTCATCACTAAGTATTTAATTCTAATTAATAATATTTGAGCTTTCCTAATGTTTAATCTTCCAAATCAGAATGATTTTGTCTCAATAAGACAAAGATGACCCTTGACCCTTTGCCACATACAATGCTTACTTTATCTGGAATAAACAGATTCATTAACCTGCTGCTAGGAGAATATAGTTCTACAGTACTAAAAGTGTTTAACTCCCTTGAGATAATTTATTTAATTTCTAATCATGAAAAAGGGGGAGGGGGGAATCATAAGAATTTTTTCAGTCTTCGTACTTTGTACTATGTAAAGAGAATTTTTGCCAATTTGCTATTTTATAATATCTCAAAAAATAGGAGGAAGAGAAGAAGTCTTTTGGTACCCTCTAAATGAAAAGGTGCAAGTTTAATTAAAATGGTGTCATTGACAATAAAAATGGCTATTAAAATGAAGGAACTCATTTTCATTAGGAGAAACAGTGACTGACCACAGAGCTGGGCTGCTTGAAGAGGAGGCTTCTTTAGGACTATTAAAGCAAAAAACTTAATAAGTGTTAATAAGTTTAAAAGCCCCCATTTCTGCTTGTACAGTTGAAGCAGTTCAAGGATAGAGGTGTCACAGAAAGACTGAGAACTTTTTAGAGTAATTTCTGATCCTTTTTTGATATTTAGTAGAAAGTAAAAGAGCTTTTTTGACAAGTTCTCAAATGGATGGACTGATGCATGTCCCTTGGAGTTCTGAAATGTCCACTCCCTGAGATGTGCTTTCCTGATCTTACTAAAGTTTTCCCCCCACACAAAAAAGTTCAATAGTCAGTGTGGAAGTGGCTTCTCCTTATCTATATTGAATCTTTGTAGGTTTCACTTCTGATCATTTTTCCACACTTACTTCAACTTAATAAGGCAGACCTGTGACAATGCCTTTGTTCATGATTGATTTTGTTAAGCTGGTACTTCAGTATATTAAAATCTTTGATTTTAGGAAAATCTTTTAATGAAAATAATTAGCTAGCCCTAATCCCCAACGTTCAGCCCCAAAGAAATAGACTAAAGCCTAATGAGTTATACATTCTTTAAAGAGATAAGAAAATATTACCTTCCCCTGAATAAATAAATATCATTTTAACATAAGAATTTCTGGGACCAGTCCTCTAGCCTAATTAAGGGAGCTGGATTCCACATGACCAACTGCACAGTTCAAATCTTTTTTTTTTTTTTTTTTTTTTGGAGAGGTTTTTGCTATAGGGCACGTGTGCTCGCCAGACAGACAGAGAGAGACAGAGAGGCAGAAAGCGAGAAATCACCCCCCAGAGGGGATGGCCACACCACAATCCCTTCTCCTCTCGGGATCTTGGGTGTGCATGCACATGTGCCCGGCATGAGTTTAAGCCACCGGGTCCAGGACGCGAACAGTGGTCGACTATGTGGGAGTTCAGCGACATAGCCATTACGCTAACTGCTGGTCCCAACAGTTCAAATCTTAGCTTGGTAGCCTGAAAAACATCATGCTCCACTGCAAGGTACTTTCTCCCCCATTCTGTCTCCAGTGAGCATACATGCCTTTGACTTAACAACAACAAAAAAGAATTTCTATACTTAAATGTTAATATTTTTCAAATTTACTATAGGGCATGTGTGCTCACTGGAGAAAGACAAACAGTGAGAAAAGGAAGAGAGAGAAAAAGTGAGAAATCAGCCCCCAGTGAGGATGGCCACACTGGGTGGGAAATGGGGAGGGTGAGAGATAGGGAATCAAGGGGAAAATGAAAGAAGCAGGACATTTAAGGGACACAAAGATGGAAAATTATCTGTTGATGATGAGATGTTTGATATCCCTTCTGCATTTTCCTGTAGGGATTTTGGGCACACATGCACATATGCTGAGCTTGTCTCTCAAGCTGCTGGGTCCAGGACTTCAACCATGAAGTCAGACATGTGGATCTAACCACCTAAGCCACCATAACACTAGCTGGCCCAATGTTAATATTATCAGACTATTCACTGATAATGTTTACATCCTATGCTATTAGTATACTATTATTCCAGAAATAGGTTTGAGCATTTTTTAAATTCACTGCATGTTCTCAATTCCCAGCTATGGCAATTGGTAAGGAGGTAGAAAAACAACATACCAAAAGGAAAATTTAAGGTTGCAGCAATTCAAGTCATACAGAAAGAGAAAATGGATAGTTCTAACCTTCTATTCAAAAACAAAATGGGAGATTAATTAGTTTTTGAAATACTTTGGAAAAGTGTAGACTATTTCTATGTATGTAGACTAAATAAAAGCAGATACATATTTCATATGTATTTTACCATCTCTGGGAAAAAGATCTTCACTATCATTAACTAATTACTATATATCAATGTTATTTCAATATGTATTTTTTTTTTTGAAGAGGTTTTTGCTATGGGGCTTGTGCACTCACCAGAATGGCAGAGAGAGAAAGAGAGACAGAAAGTGAGAAATCACCCCCAGAGGGGATGGCCACGCCGCAATCCCTTCTCTTCCATTCTCCTCTTGGGATCCTGGGCACGCACGCACACGTGCCTAGCGTGTGTTTAAGCCACTGGGTCCGGGACTCAAACCGTGGTCGACAACGTGGGAGTCCAGCGACATAGCCATTACACCAACTGCTGGTCCCGTTACTTCAATATTTCTAAATTCAAGAGTTTAGTCACTTGATTCCTTATACTTTTTTCAAGTGAATACATGGTATTATGTAGAGAACATATATAACTTTTTATGTGTAGTTTAGAATTTCTTAATGTATTAGTAAAATAATAAGTAATCACATGTTAAAAAAAAAAGTTATTCCTGGAAAGACATCACCAAAAGTATGAACAAACATCCACTTAAGAAAGTTCTTAAGTAAAAAAGTCTAACAGAACTTGTTGAACATACATGTGTCTTTCTGTTCTTGGGCTCAATAACATTCTTCTTCGGCTTAATAGCTTGAGTTATGATGAGTTTTGAAGAGACTGATTCTAATGAATTCCCATAAAGTCGTTGATAAACTTGAAACTTTTGAACAGATTTAAGATAGCGAGGGTCTCTGGATTTTTCTGAAAAAGAATGGATCAAAAAGTAATTTTACTCTATTTTTTCAATAATATTCTCACTAATTCTTCATACCATTCCAGCCATATAAGCACTTTTTTTTCTAGTTTGGCATAGTAATACAATCTGATCATCTTCACTAAAGAGGGAATCTTAAATCTGTCCATCTCTTATTTATAGAATAATTCCTTATCTTATTTAAATGATGCAGGCAATGAAGCACTCTTTCACAGTTTATCCCCAAAAGCAAATATCAGGGTGCTACAAAAAAAATGACAGATTTTTGGTATTACATCTGTCCTGTACCCTAGAAATGGGGTTAAGAGGACAAAGAGAGAGGCACAGTCAAAGAGACAAACATCTAAGAAATTCTGACCTCCTGCATCAGTGCATAGGAAAAACTCCTTACTCTGCATTTATAGCTAGAGAGCTGAGAACTGGATGCTGAAAATAGGTCTTACTATGGCAAAATCCAGTGACATAGAAGTCTCAATAATTAAGGTACAATTTATCCCCATACATCCCCAAAGTTATAAAATTCATTTAAATGGAATAACTGGGGCCAGCAGGTAGTATGGTGATTAAGGCTCTGGACTCCCACATGGCCAATTGCAGTTCCAGTCCTGGGCCTTGTGGCTTGCTTTCTCACTTGCTTTCACTCTCTCTCTGTGTCTCTCTCTAATTAGCCCATATGCCCTCTACCAAACTTAAAAATAATAATAATAAAAATAAATAAAAGTAAATAACTTTTTAAAACAGAATAACAAAGCTGTTTACCTTTTCAATGTCTATATCTATTCAATACATATCTCAAACCAAGACACCTTTAAAGTAGTTATAGTACTTTAATGGTTAAAGTGTCCCCTCACATCTTTCAGGATCTTGTTGGCTACAGGGAACTTCAAAAAGTTAATCAAAATTTCATCTCTTGAAATGAACTATGGATGGATTTCAAAATTATTTTGCATCAAAATAAACCTGAACTAACTTATTATAATATGTCTTAACAGGATCTGGTTTATGAAATTAAAAAGGCTAAGATAAATTAGTACAAACACTGTGGAGAACAATGTGGATGTTCCCCAAAGACCTACAAATAGAACTACCATATGAGTGAGCAATTCCACTCCTGGGTAGCTACTCAAAGGATAGGAATACACTCAGTCAGAAAAGCACTTGCACATCCATGTTTGTTGTGGCATTATTCACAATTACCAAGACATGGAACCAACCCAAATGTCCACAAAAAGATGAATGCATTGAAAAAATGTGGCACATATAGACTCTGGAATACTACTCAAAAAAGCAAGACCCTGGCATTTGATAGAAAGTGGATGAATATGGAAGATTTACTGCTAAAGTGAAACAAGCCAGACTATGAAAGAGAAATATTGTCCCCACTTAATATATACCAAATCCTCACTCTATGGCAGAAAGTGAAAGACAGGAACATATAGAAGCATGGAAAACAATTAGAGGTACTAGAGACAGTGCAGGAGGAGGGTGGGTAATGGGGAATGGTGAGAGGAAGGGAATCAAGGGGAAAAAGAAAGAAACAGGATAGTTAAGGGAACAAAATTGGAAAATTATCTGGTTTTTTTCAATTTATATATTTTGATTTATTTATCATCATCATAATCTTATTTATATTACATTGAATCGCATATAACTTTATAGTGTATTACATTGCTTTATTATCTGTGGATAATAACACATATGATAATATCTTTAACTGGACCAATATACAATGTATTGATGCTGAGAAAAATTCATTTTTCCTGCTGTAATGATATACAGTGATTGAATGAATAAAAATAATAATAATAGAAAAGAAAAAGGAGGGTAAGCTATCAGTTTGAAAATAGCCTCTATGAGAGCAACATAAATTCTGCTGAAATTAAAGTAACAACCAACATCATATTTATGATGAAGCTTGAGTGTAAGAATAGTGAACTCATTGAGGCATTACAGAAAGTTTATGTGGGGACCAGAATATGGTGTAATGTTATGTCGCTGGACTCCCACGTAGTTGACCGCTTTGAGTCCCAAACCCAGCGACTTAAATTCATGCAGGACATGTGTACGTGTGTGCCCAAGATCCTGAAAGGAGAATGGAAAAGGGATTGTGGCAAGGTAGCTTTTTGTCTCTCTGTATCTCTCTTTCTGGTGAGCACACACGCTCTATAGCCAAAACCTCTCTCTCAAAAAAAAAAAAAAAAAAAAAAAAAAAAAAAAAAGTGTATGTGAAAAGTTTATGGGGATGATGGCCCAAATAAATCATCAGCTTATGAATGAATGAATTGTTTTACTTTTTTTTTAAAGGTTTTTGCCATAGGGAACATGTGCCCACCAGAGAGAGGAATAATGAGAAAGTACCCTCAAAGGGGACAGCCATACCACAATCCCTTCTCCTTCAGCTTCCTCTTGGGATTTTGGGCATGCACACCCACATGCCTGGCTTGATTTTCAAGCTGCTGGGTCTGTGGCTTAAACCATGGTCAGACATGTGCAAGCCCAGCACCTTAACTACCATGTCACTAGGTGGTGACATGACTCATTTTAAGAAGGCACAAAAAGATGTTGATGATGACATCATCCACATCAGTAGGTGAGGGAAAAATTAATCTTGTTTGTGTCTTAATTGTACTGGACCAAGAATTGCCAGGAAAAATAATAGCCAACACAATTATCATCTCGATTGGTTCATTTTACACAATTTTAACTGAAAACCGAAATTTAAACAAACTGCTAAATAAGTACCAAAATTATTGTGTCCAGATCAACTGCAGACAAGAGCAATTTTTCGATAAAAATCTTAAGCAAGTGGGACGAAGATTTTGAAGTTCTTCTGCAAAGAATTGTAACAGGAGGTGACAAGTGACTTTACCAGGTACTTAAGACAAAGCCCAGTCAAAACAATGGCTATAAAGAGGTGAAAGTGAGCCAGTCAAAGGAAAAATGAACTGATCAATAGCAAAGTTCATGACAACAGTTGTTTTGGGATGCCTAAAGCACTTCATTTGCTGACTTTCTGGAGGAACAGGGAACAATAACATCTACTTATTATGACAGTGTTTTGAGAAAGCCTAAGCTTTAGCAGAATCATGCCCAGGAAAGCATCACCAGAAAGTCCTTCTCAGTAAGGCTCCTGCTTGTTCCTTTTATCAAATGACAGCGACTTCTCAGAGTTTCTATAGAAAACATTAGGCATCTACCCATGGTCCTGATTTGGCTCCTTCTGACTTTTTTGTTTCCTAAT
This sequence comes from Tupaia tana, assembly GCA_026018925.1. Lineage (NCBI taxonomy): Eukaryota > Metazoa > Chordata > Mammalia > Scandentia > Tupaiidae > Tupaia > Tupaia tana. The sequence goes on along the minus strand of JAKSZU010000002.1, from coordinate 171,250,923 downwards.
CTTAGAAAATCTTAAAGGGCACCCATTTTTCTTTGGACAATAATGCAAAACAGACTACATTAACATGGTTAAATTCCAAGGACCCTCAGTTCTTTAGGGACTGTCTAAATGGCTGATTGTCTTACAAAACTATCTTCAACTTGGCGGAGTGCCTGTTGAGAAAGAACATTTATTTTTTTTTAATTTTTATCTTTTAATTCATTTTTCCATGAACTTTTTGCAGCCCTCTCATATCTATGTAAGAGAGCTGATAATACTTTCTACAAGTGCTGTGCTGCTGTGCTGCAGGGAGAAACAGCAGCCGGTGAGGAAAGATGAAACAGGAGATTGCTCCAGGCTTCTTCCTGCCTCACAATCCATTCCAGAAATATTTTGAGGCTTCATAGTTTTCTGAACTGCATGGTGCATAGCACCAAACCACTCCTTTTCCTCTTCCATATGAAAGTTTCCAGGTTAGCCCCACATGCAGTCTCAAGAGACTGAGAAAGGAAGCAACACCTAAAGGTGACTATATACACGCTCTCTGACTGAAAGACAAGGCCCTCTACCCAGAGCACATCTGAGAAGTAGAATTATTCTTCTCCCCCATTCCTACACTGTAGGATGGACAATAGAAAATGAAGAGGTAGTGTATAATCCATCAGATGAATAGAAACCAGCAGAGAGGCTTAGAAAGTATGGGAAAACAAGTACCTTCTCTTCAATGGAACAGAGCAACTCTTCTTCAACCATGGATAGCACAAAGGAATTTACAGGAATATTAGAAATAGAGTTCAGAATATTCGTGGTGACAGAGATGAGGAAGTCTTTCTAGGATTTGAAGAAGGAGATAAACGCCATTGAAAAAAATCAATCAGAACTCCTAAAGATGAAGACAGTAATACAGGAAATCAAGACCTCCTTCTAAAGTGTTAATAGTAGATTGAACCACCAAAAATAATGAAAAAATAATTTTTAAAAATGAGGACAACGTATGGGAAATACTAGATACTATAAAATGCCCAAATATTCAAATAATAGGTATTCCAGAAGTTAAAGAATCAGACAAGGGCATAGAAGATCTACTTGATGAAATACTTGCAGAAAACTTCCCAAACCTAGAGAAGCAATCAAATATTCAAACACAAGAAATGTAAAGGACCCCAAGTAAAATCAACCCAAGAAGAAATTCTCCATGGCATATTATAGCCAGAAATGACCAAAATCAGAGATAAAGACAAGACAACAAAAATGGCAAGAGAGAAATGTCAAGTTACTTACAAGGCTATTCCATCAGTCTAACACAGGGCCTCTCAGTGGAAACTATGCAAGCAAGGAAAGATAGAATGATACATTCATAGTGTTAAAAGAAAAACAATTCCAACCAAGATTACTGCACCTGGTATGATTATCCTTCAAATGAGAAGAAAAGATAAAAAATATTCTCAGATAAACAAAACCTAAAAGAATTTACCAACACCAGATCAGCTCTTCAAGTTCTGAAGGGAGTGCTATACCAGGAAAACTAAAAAGAGACAGACAGGAATAAGAGGACAAAGAACAATCAAGTAAATGACAAAACATAATGGTACGGATGAGTCTGGAAATGTAGATAATAATGATGAATATTACAAGAGACACAGATTGGCTGAATGATAAGAAAACAGAAACCCTCTATCTGTTGCCTACATCTCATGGATAGAGACATACATAGACTAAAAGTGAAGGGCTGGAAAAAGCTATTCCACACAAATGGAAACCAAAAAAGGGCTGGAGTTGAGATAGTGATTTCAGATAAAATAGGCTTTAAGACAAAAAACTGTAAGATGAGACAAAGAAGGGCATTACATAGGGCATAACATAATAAAAGTACTAACTCATCAAGAATATTTAATGCTTCTAAATATCTATGCACCCAATACAGAAGCACCCAAATAAATGAAGGAAAGGCTGCTAGATCCAAAAGGAGAAATAGATTGCAACACATTAATAGTTGGGGATCTCAATACCCCACTATCTCCTTTGGATAGATCATCTAGACAATATATAAGAGGTACAGGATCTAAACAATACCATAAATCAAATGGACTTGACAGATATCTAAAAATCCTTCCATCCAAAAAAACACAAAGTATACAGTTTTCTCATCCCTGTATGGAACCTTTTCAAAGATTGACCACATGAGAGGGCACAAAACAAGCCTTTACAAATTCAAAGGTATAGAAATCATATCCAACATCTTCTCTGACCATGATGGAATTAAACTTGATATTAATTTCAGAAAAAAAAAAAAAAAACACACAAACATATGGAAACTAAACAACCTACTCCTGAATGACTTTACAACTTTTGAAGAAATTAAGACTGAAATCAAGATTTATTGAAACCAATGATAATGAGGACATAAGTGGAATGGAGAATGCTTTTTATGTCTCAGATAAGGGACTAATAACCAAAATACACAGGGAACTCAAGTGACTTACTCTCTTCCCCCCCACCAAAAAAAAAAAAAATCAACCCAATTAAAAGATGGGAAAATGAACTGAACAAACAACTCTCTAAGGAAGACAAATGAACAGCCAAAAAGCATATGAAAAAGTGCTCAACATCCCTTATCATAAGGTAGATGCAAATCAAAACCACAATGGGATACCACCTAACGCTAGTCAAAATGGCAAAAATTAAGAAAAAAAATGATAAGTGCTGGCAAGGCTGTGGTGAAAAGGAAACTCTTATACTGTTGATGGAAATGTAAATTAGTCCAGGCACTGTGGAAATCAATATGGGGGGTTTCAAAGATCTACAAATAGAACTACCATACGATCCAACAAGCCCACTTCTGTGTATCTACCCAAAGGACAGAAAAATGCTCAGTTGAAAAAATGTTTGCACATATATGTTTATTGCAGTATTAGTCACAAGTTCTAAGACATGGAACCAACCCATAGGTCTACAAACAGATAAATAAATTGAAAAAGTGTGGCACATATACTCTATGGAATACTACTCAGTCATAAAAACCAAGATCCTGGCATTTGATAGAAAGTAGATGAGGGGCCAACAGGTGGCATGGTAGCTGGGGCACTGGACTGCCACATGGCCAACTGCGGTTCGAGTTCTGAACCTGGTGGTTGCTTTCTCACTTTCGCCCAATCTCTCTCTCTCTCTTTATCTCTCTCTCTGTCTGTCTCTCTCTGGTCAAAACTGAAAAATAATAATAAATAAAATTAAATAATAAAATAATTATTTAAAAAAAGAAAGAAAGTATATGAATATGGAAGATTTATTGCTGAGTGAAATAAGCCAGGCCATGAAAGAAAGACATTGTATGTCTCCATTTATATACCAACTGTCCACACTATGGTGGAAACTGAAAGATTAGTGTATATAGAGGCATGGAAAATGTTTACAGATACTGGAGACAGTGTGGAAAGAGGATGAGAGAGGGATGAAAGTGAGAGAAAGAGAATCAAGGAGAAAAATAGAGAGGCAGACATTTAAGGGACACAGGATGATTGTTGATAAAAACAGGACTGGTGTGAAGTGTATTCATGTTGGGTAAATTCACGTTACAAGTTGTAGTGAGGTATAGTGATTGAATATATAAAACAAATTAAAATAAATAAAAAAAATACTTCCTACAAGCATGCTTAGATTTTTCTGAAAGTAAGTTTTATAATTCTAGACAGAGTGAAGTTCTCATGGGGGGAAGGAAGTAAGATGACTACAAAGAATCAATATGTGGGCAAGATCCCTAGTTCAATCCCTGTTGATAAACTATAAGTAGTTTCACAGGCCTCCTATTGTAGTTTCAACCACCCTGAGCTGAAGGCAGATATTACTGCTGGTGCTTGTTACATACAGTCAACTGGGTGGCAAAACAAAGTTAAAAATACCTGAAAGACTACGGTCTCAATATATCTGACTTCAAGAGATACACAGATTTTCTAAACAAGACATTTTTTTCCCTTAAAACATCTTCTAGCTTTTGTGCAGACAAATGCCAAATTTGTATGTTTCTTCCTAAAACACATACCTACCTACAAATACATGACCATCAGTAAACAAAACAGGAATTTTTCATTACTGTCTTTCCTTTATACATGTTAATATCATGTAGACTAGTCTTATTTAAAAAAATTTGTTTCTGGCTCATATCATTTTTTATTATAAAACAAAAGGCAGAGAATGGAAATTTATTTAAACTTCCATCAGTCACAGACTCACCATCAGATTGACACTTTGTCCTGTCGTAATCATCACTAAGGGGTTTGTGAGAATGCCAATGCACAAGTTCATCAAATTCTTTTTGTTTAACCAGTGAAGTAACAATAGGATCATCACTGTGAGACAAAAAGAAACATGCATTTTGAATGGTCTCTCAAATATATCGCAGAACATATTTCATTTTGTAAAAATATATTTGAAAATCATAACTCTTTTTCCTCTTTTTGCAATATAATGTGGGTGGTAAAATGCAAAGTGCAGTTTATTAAAGGTTATAAAACCCAGAATCTACTTTATGTCTCTAGTAGTCTGAAGAACATCTATAAATGTTCATTGCTTCATTCATTAAAACCACGAAACTGAAGTAGTTTGTTCCAAATTCTAAAAATTTCTTTTCTTAGTAATAGAAAAAGATGAGGGACTAATAACCAAAATACACAAGGAACTCAAGTGACTTACTCTCCCCCCCTCCAAAAGGACATTGAAAAATTTAAGTTTAGATTATTTACATAATACAAACAGGCATTACATATAATGTACTCTGTTTAATATGCTACATTTTAAAGAATCTTCTAAAAGTAACTCATTTATTCCACACAGGTATTTATTGGGGCACTTAAGGACCCTATACCTCTTTAGGAAAGGCAGATCACTCAAAATATCTCCAGCAAATTTATCAACCAAATTAGATGACATTGGAATGAAACCCAAACTAGGCATCTTTTTCTTGGAGCTGTCTGTAAACAAAAAAATTAACAAGGTCAAATACACAACTTTCACAGAGAAACATTGCACATTATTTTCTAAAACTTCCCATTAAAAAATATTTACATTCGGGACCAGCAGTTAGCGTAATGGCTATGTCGCTGGACTCCCACGTAGTCGACCGCGGTTCGAGTCCCGGACCCGGCGGCTTGAACTCACGCCGGGCGCGTGTGCGTGCGTGCCCAAGATCCCGAGAGGAGAATGGAGGAGAAGGGATTGCGGCGTGGCCATCCCCCCTGGGGGGTGATTTCCTGCTTTCTATCTCTCTGTCTCTCTCTGTCTGTCTGGCGAGCGCACGCGCCCTATAGCAAAAACCTCTCCAAAAAAAAAAAAAAAATTTACATTCATCTTATTTCTATTCATCAATTCTGACCTTTCCCATAAAGCTGTTTCCCACATGAAAACGTTTTGGAACATCTGAGTATATAGAAATAGATAGCATTTAGACATATAACTGGGTAGGCAAATAAATGGATGGATAGATCACCGGATGGAGAAATGGATAAATGGGTGCATAGATAGATAGTCAGTGAAGGATACAAAAACAACTAATGTTTCTTATTTGAGGATGTTTATTCTTCTTATTATCTTCTACTATGAGATAAACTTGAAGATGGAAGTCTTAGAAGTTATATATGTATATACATATACGTGTATATGTATGTATATGTGTGTATATACACATATATATGTATGTCTCAGAGGTCATACATATGTGTCTGTATTTGATACATTTATATGTGTGCATGTGTGTGTGTGTGTGTGTGTGTGTATGTGTATATATATATATATATATATATATATAGTAATGGAACAATGAATGACCTGTTATTTAATGTTTGGTTCATAATTCCAGGTAAACTGTTAATGCTCTGTCCATTATCCTATTAGTCCTCACTGACACTGTGTTTGTCCTGACACCTTCCTTTCAAAAGTTCCTGTCACACTTTTAGCAGCCCATGTGGAGCAGGCCAGAAGAACTAAGGAAGGCCCTCACCCACCGTCATGACAGAAGTTAGGGCATTAAGTACCCCAGCTGTCTTGCTCTTCAGGTATGACACGTCCAATGTAGTTCATTAACTATTTCAAGATTCCCAGTGAAATTTACCTGCAGTTGCCGACAATGACAATTTACTTGTCCTGCGTCAATTTTCCTTCCTCCATGTCTTATCTAAGAACTCCCTTATTGTATCTTTCTGGGTTCCATTAAATACCTTCACACACAGGGGTCCTTCTTGTGGAATACATCCTGACAGTGGAAGGAGTATATACATGAGGACTTCAAAAAGTTGATGAAGATCAAGTGAGCAGAAGTGTGACAGCCTGGACTTTTCCAGCCCAGCATCATAATCAGTAGAGATTGCAAAAGAGCAGCCACAACCAGAGGAAGACCAAAGTATACCAAAGGTAGACCAAAGTCTACCTTGAGGAAGACTTTGAAGGAAGCAAAAGAGATTGATCTTTGCTATCAAATGTTATACCACAGAATACCAGGTAGGCAGGACTGTGCTGGAAAAGTTCATGTGTATAAATTGTATGCTGGATGCTTGCTTTTCAACAGTTTGAGTCATTGATATGCAAATATTTTCTCAAAAAACATTTAAAACTATACTGTCCCTGTTGTTACAGAGTCACAAACAAAACTATTACAAATATTTTGAAAGCTATCTTTAAAATTCAGTTTTTTGAAATTTTGAAAGTTGTTAGTTGTCAAGAAATATGGAGTATGAGAAAATTTTTTTGGTATGTAAAGTAAATGTTTGTAGGAAAATGTAATAATTAATTATATTTTAAAAAATTGATGAAGAGATCAGCAGATGGCATAATGGTTACATCACTGGACTTCCATGTAGTTGACCATAGTTCAAGTCTTGGATCCAGAGGCTTGAAACAAACCAGGAACATGTGCACACATGCCCAAAAGCCCAAGAGAAGAATGGAGGAGAAGGGATTGCAGTGTGATCATGTCCCCAGGGGTTGATTTCTCGCTTTCTGTCTCTGTCTCTCCAAGGAGCGCACGTGCCCTATAGAAAAATCTCTCAAAAAAAAAAAAAAAAAAGTCGATGAAACCTATAACGTCTTAACTGGAGCTACTTTGACAAATACCCTAGGAGTTTAAGAAAGAAAACCAGAGAGAAAAAAATCAAGTCCTGAGACACCTATTTCTCTTGATATTTCCACCTGCATTTTTAATACTGGCCTGTTCTTTTTCTGTGGCTCCTCTACTTACCTATGTTCACCTACTAACTGGACTGGGATATGCGGCATGGTCTACCTCTCTTTACTACTTTAAAACTCTTTCCTCTGACCTTCTACGAAGCCTAGACAATATATCTCAAAGTCTCCTCAAAGTCTCTTAGAGATTCAAGACCAAGTAGACGCCATGGCCATGTTAACTCTTCAAAAACCAAAGAGGGAGGCCTAGATGGTCTTATAACAGAAAAGGGGGTCTTGGGACCATCAGATGGAATAATGGTTGCATCTCTGGACTCCCACATATCGACCATGGTTTGAGTCTCGTATTGGGTGAATTAAAACTCACACTAGGCATGTGTGCATGCATAACCAAGATCCCAAGAGGAGAATGAAGGAGAAGGGATTGCAGTCTTGCCATGCCCCCTGGGGAGTGATTTCTTGCTTTCTGTCACTCTGTCTCTCTCCATCTCTCTGGAGAGTACAAGTAGCCTATAGCAAAATACCAAAAAAGAAAAAAAAAGAAAGAAAGAAAGAGAAAAAGAAAAGGGGTCTCTGCCTCTTTCTGGCAGAAAAATGCTGCTTTCATCCCTCCCCTGGCTGCCCCTACTGTAATTCTCTTAGTTTCTATGGACCTCCACTCCTAAAAATGTAAACTGCTTCATCTGAGATGCAATCCAACAACTGGCCCCAAAACAGGCTAAAAACATCCTACTGCTCCAGAGGATACAATATTCACACCTGCCTCCAGAGGACCCACACCCTCTCAATCACCCTAAGGGACAACACCCCTTCTCAGCTTGAAGCAGCTCCAGAAGAATGACTATTGACCATAGTCCCTCATCCCATTCTCACCCCATCTTTTTTTTTTAATAAAAGATAAAGGATGGAAATATTAGATGAGCCTCAGAATGGTCTTTAGGTCATTTCTTGTCAGAAAATTAGGAGATGGTTGCAGCAAACTTTGGCCAGAATCCTCTAGCCAGAGCCCTCTGGCAGCCGATACCCATAGATGGACCAATAAAGTCCTAGTAGCAAGTAAACGAATCAAAGTACCCACCATTCTTGTGACCCTACCCCTTCACCCTTCCCATATAAATACTGCACATGAGGTCTCCTCCATAGGGTGAGCTGAAGCACCTCTGACTTCAGTCCCCCCAGGCACTCTTTCTCTTAATAAACTTTTTTTTTCCTCTTGGGGAAAAAACATGTTAGTGAAAATTTTTTACTAAAGTATGAGTTTATTTCGGCTCAAAAAAGTGTTTAATTTGTGCACTGTTTTTTTCATAATATGCATCTTCCATAAACTTTTGTTTTGTTTTTGCTTTTTTTTCTGGAGGGTATTTTATAGACATTTAATCTCTGTGTATCATTACAGCACACCAAATGAATTTTCACATCATGAATACACTGCATGTGAGTCTAGTCAAAGACTTTACCATAAACCATAAAATGACACAAAAAAAGTGGAAGGACATCCCACGTTCCTGGATTGAAAGAATTAATATAATCAAAATATCAATTCTAGGGAACCAGCAGTTAGCATAATGGCTATGTCGCTGGACTCCCACGTAGTCGACCGCGGTTCGCGTCCCGGACCCGGTGGCTTAAAACTCACGCCGGGCACGTGTGCGTGCGTGCGTGCGTGCCCAAGATCCCGAGAGGAGAATGGAGGAGAAGGGATTGCAGCGTGACCATCCCCCATGGGGGGTGATTTCTCGCTTTCTGTCTCTATGTCTCTCTCTGTCTGTCTGGCGAGCGCACGCGCCCTACAGCGAAAAACCTCTTCCCCCCCCCAAAAAAAAAATCAATTCTACCCAAACTAATCTACATATTTAATGCAATCCCTACCAAATAACCAGAGAAATTCTTCACAGAATTGGAAAAAAGAATCACAGAATTTGTCTGGAATCATAAAAGACCCTATATTGTCTAAGCAATTCTATAAACTTTGTGAAGACCCCTCATGTGTTCTACCCTCAATTCTGAAGAATATCCTTATAGCAATGCACCTAAGTTCCTAATACTTTCTTCCCACATTTCTTTTGGAATAATTTTTTTCCTGTTAATTCATCATTTAGAAATATCTATGATACTGTAATAATAGATAAATCCATTTTTTTGCTTTTCTGAAGATGTACATGTTATTCTTAAATGATACTTTAAAAATTACATATAATTACACTATATTCTGACATTTATCATTGTTTTCATGAATCTCTTTTTACCCTGAGTTTTGTTCCTTGGTAATTCTGTGTTTTATAACATATTTAATTTTGACGTTCTACAATTTCACCATGTTGTGTCAAGCAAATGTATTTGTGTATAATGATACAAGTGCATATGTTTAATTTAACTCAATTAAATGTATGAAATGTATCTGAATGAACAAATTTTTGCTTTCATCAACCTAGGCAAATGCCTCATCACTGTCTCTTCAAAATTTACCTATCCACATTGACTCATTCTCTCTTTCTGAATCTCCAAATGAATGGAAGGTTAGACTTATTTCTGTCCTCCATGTCTTTTTTTTTCTTCTTGAGAGATTTTTGCTATAGGGTGCATGTGCTCACCAGAGGGACAGAAAGCGAGAACTATCACCACCACCACCCCCACTCCCAGAAGGGATGGCCACGCTGCAATTCCTTCTCTTCCACTCTCCTCTTAGGTAAGCACATACATGCACCTGGCATGAGTTTTAGGCTACTGGGACCAGGACTCAAACGCAGCCAACTGTGTGAGAATCCAGTCACGTGACCATTAAACCATCTGCTTGTCCCTCTTTAGATCTTTTAACTTCTCTTTTTTTCTATTGAAGTCTTTTACTGTTTAGTAGATAGTTAAAATGTGCCATATAACGTTCTGATGTGCTTATCCACAATGAAGCAATATTACAGTTGTCAAGTAAATAAACACACCCATCACCTCATGTTATTATCTTTCTCTTTTTTCTTCTATTTTTTGTGGTATAAGAAGCTAAAATCTACTCTCTTGTCAAATTATTAATATACAATAAAATATTATTAGCCACAGTCCTCCTGTTATATGTTAGATACTTATTCATCCTACATAACTGCAACTTTGTACCCTTTCACCTACTTCCCTCTCCCTTCCCTAACCCTCACCCTGGTAACCACCATTTTACTGTGTGGTCTGGTCTCTGTTCTTATATATTCCATTACTATCTGTTGCTGAAGAAACAGAGAATGAAAGAAAGTGAGAAATCACCCCCAAGAGGGAATGGCCACACTGGAATCCCTTCTCCATTCCCCTCTTGGGATTTAGGGCATGCATGCACACAAGCCTGATGTGAGTTTTAAGCCACCAGGTCTGGGATTCAAACTGCAGTCAACTGCATGGGAGTCCAGTAATATAACTGCTATGCCATCTGCTGGTCCCTCCAATCAGCTTTTTTTAAAAAATAATTACTTATGTAACTCTATTATTTTCATTTATTTTTTTTTAATTTTGCTACAGAGCATGTACACTCAACAGAGAGAGAGAGAGGTAGAGAAAGAGGAAAGCAAGAAAGCAAGAGAGGGAAAGTGAGAAAGAAAGTCACCAGGTCCAAGATTTAAACCATGGTGGGTTATGTGGGAGTCCAATACCTTGAACACCGCACCACCTGCTGGCCCATCCAAACAGCTTTCTAACCCAATTACTGACATTTTCATTTCTGCAAGTTTGTTTTCTGTAGGTATTCATTTCTATAAGTTTGGTACCCACTAGCTTGGTTATTTTAAAATATAAATTATTTTTTGAAGTTTATTGCTTTCTTCTTTAAGTAAGTAAGAGATAGATAGAGCGACAGGCACCCCCAACATTGTCTCTACACCATGATCCATCCCCAGCTCCAGCCAGCCCCAGTTCATGGGTGTGCATGCTTCCAGTATGCTCAGGGAAGGCTCTGAATGAGAACCTAGAACTTTCTACATGGGTCAGCCTCACAGTGTTGCATTACCACTGCACCACCTTCCAGCCGTGTCAAATGATATGTCACATAACATTTTCTCATGTTTCAAATTTGTATTGAATTTCTTTAAACAGTTTTAAACACACATATGGTATGTTCTGCTTTTCATAATTAGAAAATCTGAAGTACTTAAGAGTTCTAGTATTAAAGCTTACTGCTATCTTAGTCATTTATTTTCTCTTTTGCTTTATAAATTTGTATTTGCAATTTGATTTGGCAAGGAATCCTGTGAAGCTGGGATTTATGATGTGTAAATCCTCACTTGCAGTTCCCTACAGAGACTTTGCCAGATCCCTTTGATCTCTTTAAATTAATTTCTGGCTTAAAGTTGCTTTGGCCCTACTAATAGTTTAAATTTAAACCCCAAATTTGCAGAGTAATTTATTTTGTTCCACCTAGAGACTGGGCCTAGTGAGATTAGTTTGTTGCCTTCCTTAGCCAGAAATCAGATTGGGGTGATGCTGCGTTTCAGATGTGTTCCTAAGGATTCTGGCTTTGTGTAGAGGTCATTCTAACACCACCTCCCTCCTTGGCCGTGTCTCCTGTCCCCGCCCAGAAGAGCTAAAATGCAAGCCCTTGTATTACTGAGATCACCAGAAGCTCCAGGGTAGCACCCATTTGGGCATTCATTCTCAACAAATGTTTTAGCCTCCCCCTTCATTTTTTGGCCTCTCAGATTCACTTTCTATTATTTGGAGTTTAGCTATAATTTTATAAAACATTGCTTGGTGTCTCTAATTCTCTTCAACAGCATTCCATGTGTTTTGCACAGAGATTTATCAGATGAACTATACTTCCAGAGAGTTAGAAATATAAGTCACATATAGCTGGTTGTTTTTCTTTTTCTTTTTTTCTTTTAAGGAATTTGGAGAGTGACAGGGAGAAACACTGAGAGGGAAAGTAAGAAAGCGTACTCCAAGGGGAATGGCCATGCCATAATCCCTTCTCCTCCTGGGATTTTGGGTGTGCATTCGTACCTGGCATGTGTTTCAAGCCACCACCAGGTCCTGGACTCAAACCACAGTTGGCCATGTGGAAGTCCAGCGCCTTAACCACTACAGCACCTGCTGGCCCTTGTTTTTCTTTTTAAATTGGCAACAATATTAATTATAAGCAAAACATTATCCCTAAAAATTATAGTTATGGGACTAGTAGGTGGTGTGGTGGTTAAGGTGGTGGATTCCCACATGGTCCACCGTGGTTTGAATCCTGGGCCTAGTTGCTTGCTTTCTCACTTTCTCTCTCTGTCTCTGTCTCTCTCTCTGCCTGTCTCTCTCTGGTGAGTGTGTGTATCCTAAATCAAAATTTAAAATATGAATAATAACAACTAAAGTTAAACAATTCTTTAAAAATGAAATTATAGTCATAGTATACTCCTGAAGGGATGTAACAATAAAGGTAATTTATTTTTATTATTAAAATGAATAGTGCCAGAAAATTATTTATACTTATAACATTGACTTGATGGTGTTCCCAAAATATTTTCAGAGAAACAATGCTTTTATTTCAGATTATTACCTTTGATCGGTGATGGAGTCTTTTTAAGAAAATGAAGTTTTGTTGTTCTCAGAGGAAATGGTTTTCCAACATCAAACTCTTGGACCAAATTTGATACAGTGTTCCAGAGATATTCATAATCTTTTGTAATGATATTTCCCAAGTTCAAATGTAGACCTATATAACAATTTAAAACACTAAGTGTTAGAACTTATTCACTCATTCACAGAAGCACATGCATGAACTAAGTTTATGGAGCTCTGATATACTTGTTCAATAGTGAAATTTTCAGTTTTACACTGAATCTAAATGGAAATGGTCACTAACGTTGATTATAAGATGGCAGATTTTAAGTGTATCTGTTTTTCTATTGATACCTAAGTATTAAAATTAGAATCACCTTAACTAACAATAACACACTGTGAATATTTAATTATTCTCCCAGGTAATATTATGCCACTCATAACTTTAAAATGAAAAAAAAATTGAATAGAAACTATATTGAGAGATGACAAAATTGGTAGAGGATAGCTAAATGTAGCCAATTCATTCCAATGCTTATAATATGAAAAATAAAATACTAAGGGTCAAAAAAAGCTCCAATAATGCTTACTTCCAGTTCTCTCAAAATGACTATTTTTCTTTGATCATTAAGAAGTACCAAAAAAACTATTTGAAGGGAAAAAAAATAAAGAAAGAAGAGTAAATTACATAAAATATACACAAATCAGCTTTATCTTTTGGGAAGACATGTAAATTCCTAAATATCTAATAGTAATAAAATGAATTTCATGAGGAAATATTAGGTATGTATTTAAATTAAAAATTGAACTATTAAAATTTTATAGAAGTTCTAAACACACAAACACATATTTTTTCTAAAATAATTTTCAAGTGAAAAGTGATTTTTAAGTGAAAAAATTTAAATACACCATTCACTCTAATTGCAACTAAATAAAAACGTTATACATATGTATTTGAAAAGAGAAAAAAACACTACGTTATTCATTAGAAGTACAGGGAAAGTATTTTTGGAGTTTTAAATCACTTATAACATTTATCTCTGGGTGAAAATATAATTATCATAATAGATTTAAGTGGTACCTTGAACATCTTCATTTTCATAGTAAAAAGCAATATTTTTCAACAAAGGCTCATCACTTAAATCACAAAGGTGAATTAAATTTAGATTCCAAAATTCAAACATGTGTATATTTTTTAGGATAAAATAGTCACACCATTTCTTCTGAAATTTGAAAATAATACCAAGTTATCGGCAATTGTTTTATTAGCAGTAAACTATAGAATGACTTCATACATTTTTACAATCCAACTGAAAGGTGAATGACTAGAGCAGATTCAGTTTTTACCAGCGTAAGCCCATTTAGGTTGGGTAATAATAAACACTCTATACCCTGAAAGATTAAAGCATAAAAAAAAAAATCAAAACTGACCAACCCCAGCCCCAGACCACTTCAGATCATGGGCAAACATGTGCCTATGATACTCATTCTCAGGGCAGGGAGGTCTCTGGACTTTTGAACACAGTACCTCTCCTTGTGGGATGATTGCCTCACAGACCATCATATTTTACCACTGAGCTATGTCTTGCCCCTTAAAAAAGTGCATTCAATAGTTTAGGGATCTAGAACACAATGAATCCTTCAAACTCAAAGATTTCCATCTATACATCAGGCTTATGACAGTGAGGCTATATTCCTGGCTAACACAGGCAATCGGTTTTCACTAACCACATTTAGTTTGGAGTAGAATAAACACAAGTGAGTGGCGTCGTGAGTGAGTCTAGGCAAGCCTTCAGTCAATGATAGCATCTGGGGAGTTGAGACAGAGACTGAGCCTTCTCTGCCCCACATTCCCTGAATAACAAAATATATTTCCCAGATTGGAATAATTCGTTTATCTGTATTGATATTGAACGTCAACCTAGCGTTGCACTTTAGAAATGTAATATGGTCAAGCTTCATGATGTTTTAAATTTTCTAAAAGTAACATTTTAGAAAATGCTAAAATAAATTTAAACTTCATATTTTGGCTAAGCCAACATGTCCAAAATATTATCATTTAAGCATGTAATCAATATTACATTACTATATTAACAAGATAAATTACATGGTTTTCATACTATATTTGTAACATCAGGTATTTCTTTTAAATTTATAGCTCATCTCTTTGTATGCTATAATGATGTATATGTAAATGAATATAAATAAATAAATAAATTTAAATTAAAAAATAATAAACTTCTATCAGAAGAAAAAGAATTAAAATAAATAAATAAATTTATAGTTCATCTCATCCCACACTACCCACACTTCACGTGCTCAATATCTATTTGTGGCTCTTAGTAACTGCATTTGACAGGCCAGCTCTAAGTAGATAAGTTAGGGATACAGCCCAAGATCCCTGATCAAGTTATAAATATCAAAGAAGCAGAAACCTCCTGCCAATAATGTAGTTTTATCTACCAATGAAACACTGAAGAGCTCCACAGAGTCACAGAGGTGGTTCTCAAACTTTAGAAAAAATCTCACCCAGGGACCAGCAGTTAGCGTAATGGCTATGTCGCTGGACTCCCATGTAGTCGACCGCGGTTTGGGTCCCGAACCCAGTGGCTTAAACTCACGCCGGGCGTGTGTGCGTGTGTGCCCAAGAACCTGAGAGGAGAACGGAGGAAAAGGGATTACGGCATGGCCATCCCCCCGGGGGGTGATTTCTCGCTTTCTGTCTCTCTGTCTCTCTCTGTCTTTCTGGTGAGTACACGTGCCCTATAGCAAAAACCTCTCAAAAAAAAAAAAAAAAAAAAAAGTCTCACCCATAAAGGTTTTGAAATAAAATACAGGATACTGGGCATCAGTCCCAGAATTTCTGATTCAGTAGGTCTGGGCTGGGGTGGGGTTGAGATGGGGGATACCTAGGAATTTGTCTAAGAAATTTCTGTGAA
Source organism: Tupaia tana (assembly GCA_026018925.1). NCBI lineage: Eukaryota > Metazoa > Chordata > Mammalia > Scandentia > Tupaiidae > Tupaia > Tupaia tana. Next base: position 171,235,327 of record JAKSZU010000002.1, on the reverse strand, counting down.
CTTTCCAGGTGCTGCTGATGCTGTTAGTCAGGAAACCACACTTTAAGAACCACTGCTACATTAGGTTTTTTCCTCAATCCCTTTTCCATAATGCCAACAGCAATATGTGAAAGCAGTCCAGCCATAGGCCCTCATTCTATTCACTTTGGACAAGAAGTGCCTCTGGCGTGGTCTCCGCAGGTCAAGATTCGGAGTAAACTTTGTGGAATTATCTCTTCAACAATTTTCTTAGTTGCTTTCTCCAGAGCCTCAAATATAACTTCAAGGTTACCTGAGATTACAGGTACCAGGTGCTACCAAAAACGTAGGCTCCTCAGTGGTGATGCTAATTATGTGCCATGACAGCAGGGCCACTCCATGTATCTTACTTTATGCATCAATATTATTGGGTTGTTGGAAAAGACATAATGTATTTTTCTACATTTTTCTATGCAAAAATGTGTAATGACTTTTCCAATGACACAATATCTTGACAAAGGATGCATAGAATGTGCCGTATTCCCATAGAAACCACCCCCAAAATAAGTTAAGAACCCCTAAGTAATTCCTGTCATTCTGACACCCTTGCTTACTGTAGACAAGAAAGTGACCAAGTGAAGACTTCTATGGCAAATCCTCGTTCTTCCCTGATAACATCACCTCCGCTGTGCACCATTTTCACCTCAGTTCTAAGTAGAAATGATGTCCTCATCGCTCCCCAATGTATTACTTCCAAACTATTTCTACAGCCTAGTCTATAAAGTGTATCTCCCTTCTCTCTCACTACTGAGAAGTCTTTGATACCACACTCATTCGCCATGCTTCCTGTGTGGTCCTCCCCCCTTTAATGACGAAGTTTTTTGTTTTTTGGAGAGGTTTTTTTTTCGCTATAGGGCACGTGCGCTCGCCAGACAGACAGAGAGAGACATAGAGACAGAAAGCGAGAAATCACCCCCCAGGGGGGATGGTCACGCCGCAATCCCTTCTCCTCCATTCTCCTCTCAGGATCTTGGGCACGCACGCACACGTGCCCGGCGTGAGTTTTAAGCCACCGGGTCCGGGACGCAAACCGCGGTAATGATGAAGATTTTTGTACCTGGTTCACATTCTTCCTCTTTACATCAGTCTAATCATGGAGAAGTTCATCAAGAATTTCAACTTCAGAGTAGACAATTATCTCAACATTTCTTGAAATTCTTGTGTCCAGTGACCTCCACCACCACTACTCTACCCCAGTTTCACGTTCTCACAGATACACTTTAATTAATCTTTTAATTATGATCAATAATAAGTGCTTTTTCATTAAACCCAATGTATTCTTTTCAGTCCGAGCACCCTACAATTCTCTGTAGCACTTGATACTATTAATCACAATCATCTTTTGAACTGTCCAGTTTCTTCAACCTTTAGGATAAATTAATTCTCCTGAATTTCTTTTCCGTTCATCTAAGCAGTTCCCTCACAGTGTCTTTTGCTAGGATCGAACCTACACTTAACTGTTTAATATTGGAATATCACTGGTCTCTAGCCTAAGTCCTCTTATCATATCTCTCTAAAAATAATTTCATTTATTTCCATGGCATCAGTTAACATAATCTAATGATGTCTACACTTTTTTTCTCCAGTGCATTTCAATGATGTCTACACTTTTTTTTCTCCAGTGCATTTCACTCTCCTAAGTCTAAACTAGTATTTCATATTGCTTACTAGATATTTCCATATGGCTATTTCACTGGCTCTTAAAACTCAGTACAATATTTCCAAAACTAAACTCATGATCTTCCTCCACAAAATTGCCCTTTATTCAGTGACTGTTTCCCCACAGTGCTGTAGCCAGTGATCTAGAAATCATTTGACCCCTTTCCTTGTACCACACACTCAAATCACTAAACTTGTCAATTGTCTACCTTAAATAACTCTTGAAACTGCCCACTGCTACTTATCTCTGCATAAACTTCCCTAGTCCCTAACACCATCAACACTTATATGACTAAGGTAACAGTCATCTAATTTCCCCAAATCCACTCTATTTTTGCTTCTACAATGAACTGTATATAAGCCATAGGGGAGTGCACTTAACAGAAAGAGGGAAAAATGAGAAATCACCCCCCCCACCCCCAGCGGGAATGGCCAAACCACAATCCCTTCTTCTCCAGTCTCTTCTCAGGATTATGGGCACTCATGCACATACAGCCAGTGTGATTCTCAAGCCACTGGGTCCAGGACTTGAACCATGGAAAACCACGTGGGAGTCCAGCATCTTAGTTACCATGCCACCTGCTGGCCTGCTCAAACAATTTCTTTTTTAATGAAGTACCTCTCATCTGCTTGAAACCATTCAGTTGGTTTCCATTGTGTATATGATTAAGTTATATCCCTTAATAGGCCCCAAAAGTCTTATATAGACTCTTAGCCACTTCTTCAACTTCATCAGTGCCCCATATTCTTTCTATTTCTGTCACTCTAAATATATCTCAGTTCTTTGGTCATGCCATTCTCAGGACCATCGCACATGTTGTTTCATCTCCTAGAATCCAGTTTTCATTTTCTCTCCATCCTGCTCTTACCCATCCTTCAAGACTTTATCACTTCTTTTCATTTCTCAGGAGAAACCATTCTTTTTAGATGGGGTTGAATCTTTTTTATTATTATAAGATTAAAGCATTCTGTACTTCCTTCTTAAAAGTCATTTTTAAATTCAATATAGGCCAACTGAAGAGAAGCCAGATCATACATGGCGACCACAGTGGGCATGGGAGTGCCCAAGCTCTAATGGGCTGGAGGACTGGAGGAAGGCGATATCAGTATGGCCAGACCCTGTGGAAGGTATTCTGACTCTCTTTCTCTCTCCCATTTTCATAGTGCATGCACATGCTTTATCATAAATAAAGTAAAAAATAGGTTAATTAAAACTTATTTTTAAAGTCAGTCTGTCTACTTGACAAAATGCAGCTCTATGAGGGAGCTGAGTTTATGGGATGGTCATTTTTCTAATTCTATCCAAGTGATTATCATAATGTAGGCACACTAGTTAAACATGTGTGGGCTGGCTTCTTGACTATAAACACTTTTCTTGAACTTTTGCCTATATGTTGTCGAAATCCTTAAAAACGTCCATGTCAACATATTCACTAAATCCTATTTCTAGGTATCAATCCAAAGACAACTACAAATTTTAAAAAAGAGCACACACACAAAAAAGAATAAGAGCATCTGTAATACAATCGATGTCTTAATATCCCATCATAGAGTAATGAGTAAAATAAATCATAGTACATTCATTAAACGATAACTACTGGGTTATCAAAAAAGTCATGATACATTTTTGCATAGAAAAATACGCCATGACTTTTCTGACACCCCAATAGTAGCCATGAAAAAATGACAGTAATCAATTTTATGAAATAAAATAGAAAAATATGTTAAAAATTACACGTGTGTGTTTGTAATATATAGTTCCAATGTAAAAGAATTATAAACAGAAACATCCATGTGGCTAAAATAAAGAGAACAAATCAAGATATTAACAATTATATGATAATTTGTGTGATAAGCCTCTGGGCAAGTTTTGTTTTGTTTTTGCTTTCTAATTTCATAAAGTTTGAATTTTCCGTAGTTATTACTATAATGGTTAAAAATAAACTATTTCATTTACCTCTTCATTTTCTCTTAAGAACAAAATGCAGTGATCACCAACAATCTTCTACAAATTTGATGACACAATAACCCAACCTTGACAGAGATTTGAAAAATAAAATATAGAGAAGCCTTTTTTCCCAAGTTGGATATATATCATGTTATTTGTTATTACCACCAAATGTATTTGTTTAAAGTAACAAGTGATTGATTTAGGCTGTTAAATCTTTAATACCTCCCAAAGGGCCAATACTATTCCCACATAAATCTCTTTTAAGGTTATTGTGGTTTTTATCTATAAAAAAATAGTTGAACACCTAAGAAAGTTAATAAATAGTATATTTACCATTTGTAAGAGAGTCTGAATGTCCTTATTCCAATGTGAAGTGATGAATCTAGTACAAGCTCTTTGAGAAAGAGGTAAGTGGAGTAGAAAAACCACACTGAGACAATACAGTTTACACAGATCTTCCATCTCCTTCAAAGCTAAGAAGGTTTTCTTTTCCTGAATAAAATTAAAAGGTAAACCAGAGAAGCATAGGCGGTGGGTTCATTGCAAATACTCGACACTGCAAAAACCATATTTGCTACACAGGAATCACACGTTACTGCATTCTTCAATCTACATTGTTGAGATAATGCATTTCTTCTCATATGAATTTGACTGCATTTGTAAAGATGTGAGATTAAGGGAGGGCTAGCCAGCTTAACAGCAGTCAACATAAAACATTTTTCAAAACTTTCAGGTAAGTCAAAGTTCACATGAACTGATCAAGAAGCTAATGAAGTCATAATCCCATACAACTCTGTAGAGATGGAGCCAAAGATTAATTGTTCTGTTTTGTTCAAGCATGGTATTTTTTAAGTGATACTGAAAATTAACAGGGTGTGAACACCATCATGGCAAAATGTCTAAAAGCTGTAGCCAATGGGAGTAAGAGTAAAGAAGTGGACATAATTAATATTATAGGACAAGAACATCATAGCTCTCTTGAAATGTTTGCAGGGTTGTCAGTGAAGCAAGAGTATGGCTTCCTTGGGGCACCACCAGAGGACCAAATATGCTTTACTGATCAGATGTTCTACAGAGACAGATTTGACTTAGCACCATTCTTTATAAGAATGATCTAAAATAGCATGTTTAATCATGTAGAAATGTTTCACTAAAAATACATTCAAAGAGATATTGGAAAACTAAATGTAAAGGATGCTAAGTAAAAGATGGTAACCCTGTTTATTTCTGACATTTTGGAATAAAGACACAATATTTTTTTAATAGAAATGTAGTCAAGAATCCCCCAGTACTCAGATTGTGTACAAAAACTATGTGTGTACACGTGTGTGTCTATGTGTATGTGTGTGCACACATATAGGCGGAAACAACTCTTCAGTTGAGGAAATAATCCAGACTGGTCAACAGATTCTTAATTCACTCTCTGACCATAAAGGTTAAGAAGTTTAGTATTTTCTCAGCTAGGATGAGACCAAAACACCATAGTAGGAATGTTCTTTCAAAAGACAGCAGGCAGCATAGAGGTTAAGGTGCTGGATTCTACGTGGTCAGCAGTGTGGTTCAAGTCCTAATAAGCCCAGCAGCAAGCAGGCATGTGTGCACACGTGCCCAAATTTTCAAGAGGAAACTGGAGGAGAAGGGATTGTGGAGTGGCCATTCCCCCTGGGGGAGTGACTCCTCATCCCCGCCCCACCCCCAGTCTCTCTTTCTCTCTGGTGAGCACATGTATACTGTAACAAAAACAACAAAAAAAAAAAACAGTTTGGTATTGTGGAACTTGGACAAGATAGACCAAGTTGAATCCACACTATCCAATCACTTCATCTGAAGAATGTTATGTGGATAACAATCCTTCCCATGAAATGCCATTTTGAGAATTTAATGGCACATTGCATAAAAAAAGCACAAAACACAGTGATATAGTAATCTCCCAACAAGTGTTAATTTCCTTTCTTTCCTCTCTCTTTGAGTGACTGGACAAATTCCACTAAATATGTATTTAGTGGAACATCTGTATACTAAAATTTTAAACCATGAATAACATTAGGTGTTTTCTCATAAACTCTAGATTTTTATTTCCTCTTTAGAGTTTATATAAATAAATTAAGAAAATAAAGTACCAAGAAAAGAGATGATAGACACAAAATCAACAAAATTTCAAAACCAGAAATAAAGTTATAACAATGATACCTTTGGGATGCTAGTTTTTTTACCAGATGTGGTTTCCTTTTTGTTTTCCAAAAAGCGATGGTACATTCTCAAAGACAATGAACATGAAGTAACACAAAGGACACGTCGAATATCAGATCCTTCTGGCCAGAACTGCTTAAGCAAAGATAGAGTCTCACATGTCTGTCAAAAAAAAAAAAAAAAAAGGCAAAATATCATGATATTTAGAAAAAATATCTTTACTCATGAGTGATCTTACCAGAAGAAATCACACCACAAAATAGGCATATTTCTATTACAAGCTAAAAGAAATAAAATTTTTAAGTGGAAATAAATCATTACAACAAATATTCCAGTGAAACGATTAAATATAAGCATTAATAAATTTATAAATTGAACTTTATTAGTAATTAAAAATAGCATTTTTTACTTCCAAGTTAAAGTATTTTTTAATAATGGCACTGGAAATCATGTAATGTGTCATTTCTTAAATACTTCGCTAATAAGAGTATAAATATGTACAAACTTACTGCAAAACTATCTGAAAATATATATGATTATTATTAAATATATTGATTATTTCTGAATCAATATTTAAATTTTATTAATAGCTATCGAGTCCAGGCAAATAATTCAAAATGTGAACCAAATTTATGCATCAGGATGTTTATCACAGAATTATTTGTAAGAGTTGATTTTCAAATAATTTAAATGTTTAGCGTCAGAGATATGTTATTTATCCATTTTCAAAAAACAGAGAAAAATTTTGGTGAAATTTAAAATATTTATATAATATTAATTTTTAAAGTGAATAAAAAGGTATATGTGAAATGTTCTGAACTGGCTAAAAATACAAATGACACTGCTGAAAGAATATATCTAAAACTGTAAGTTTCTACCTCTAAGTGGTAGTATTATGAATAATCTTGATATAAAGGGTCTAAAAGGTATTCAGAGAAATAAGATTATGGCATGATGAAATCTAGATAGTAGACTCTATCAACAAAATTTAAACCACTCTATATTCCAATGTGATCCACTAGGTTACTCACATTTTATATTGTTTAATTTATTGTACTCTTATTTACAGGGAAAACACTAGTGGTATTATCACTAAAATAAAAAACAAGGCGAAAATGCTCACTATTTCCTCTTATACACCATTATATTAGATTCATTATCTAATGGAGCTATACAAAAGAAAGCAATTAGAGGCACAGACTGGATAAAGAATAAGCAAAACTATCTATTCACAGATAATATGGTAGTATATATGGGAACCTCTGGAGAATTCATGATAAAAATAAAGTAAAAAAACAATTCAGTGATCTATCAGGATATAAAATCAACATACAAAGATCAATAGATTTCATATGCATAAGCAATGAAGGGTTAGAAAACACAAGATAAAGAAAATCTTATGTATGTTAGCAAGAAAAGTTCAAATATTTGGAAAAAATCTTGTAAGAAATGAACAAAATATATACGAGGAACTTCTAAAAATTCTTCCGAAAGATATAATAGTAGACTTGAATAAATGTAAGTATATAGTTTCTTCTTGTATGAAATAAATCAGCATAAAAAAGATGTCAATTCTCCCCAAATTAACTTATATATTCAATGTCTTCCAATAAAAATATCAACAAGATGGCGCTGGCAGGTAGCATGGTAGTTAAGGACTCTGGACTCCCACATGGTTGTCTGTGGCTCAAGTTCTGGACCTAGTGGCTTACTTTCTCAGTTTCTCACATTATCGCTCTCCCTTTCTGTGCCTCACTCTGGTCAAATCAATAATAATAACAAAAATGATAAATAAAATAAAGGAAATAATTTTCTCTGTCTTTCTCTCTCTTTCTCTCTCCCTCTCTCTCTCTCTCTCTCTCGCTCTCGCTCTTGCTCTCTCTCTCTCTCTCTCTCTCTCTCTCTCTCTCTCTCTATATATATATATATATATATCAACAAGTTTTTTTGGAGTTAGACAAGTTGATTACAAAAGTGCACATGGAAAAATAAAGATTCAAAAATAGCTCTTAAAACACTGTAAGTGGTAAGAATAGCCCAACAACACACTTACAATACTACAAAGCCTTTATAAACAAGACCATGCAACTTCTAAACAAATTAGTGGAATAGATTAGAAAGCCCAGAATTATTCCAAATCCATTTAAGAATTTAATACGTAACAAAAGTAGTTTCTCAAATCACTGAAAACAGACTTTTAAATAAATAAAACCAAGTGGTCATTTGAAAAGATAAAAATTATATTCATATCTCACACCATACTGAAGAATAAAGTCCAAATGGATTAAGAAACTACATGCCAGCAGGTGGCATGGTGGTTGAGGATGCTGGACTCCCACATGACCGACTGCAGTTCAGGTCCTGGACCTGGCAGCTTGCTTTCTAGCTTTCCCTTTCTCTCTCTCTCACTCTGTCCCTCTCAGGTCAAATTAGAATGAATGAATGAATTAATTAATTAATTAATTAATAAGGCTAAATAAAATAATACTTAAAAAAAAAGAATCCATTACCACATTGGTTGTAATCGGAATATCTTATTGTTTCAAAAAGTAAGAAAGTGCTCAAAATGATGGGTGCTTTAAAGAGAACACAGATGTCACCCTAAAAAACTGTCTAACATACACATCTAAAATAAATCAAAAACTGAAATAATTATAATATTGCATTTTAATTTATAAAATAAATATTCAGTAGTAATTACTGATACAAATGAATGAATGAATGAATGAATGGCAGATCCAGGACAGATCTCCCCTATAGTAAAATTCCAATGAACAAATGTACAAGCAAATAGTGAAATAGAAAATCATAATTAAACTAAAACGTAACTGACAACTGTTGTAGACTAGATTTACTGATGGACTCCAAAATTAATCAGTAAACATTTGAGAAAAAAAGGATTTTCATAGCTATAAAGTGTCTCCCCCCAGATATTTATTAACTCTGAAGAGAAGAGAGTAACTTTATAGTGAAGAAAGCTATCAGGCACCACCTTAACCACTGTTAGGCCACACTAACTTTAGGAGCCGTTTGATACGACGCACTGAGGACGCAACATTAGTTCAGTGACATTCTTGCCAAACAATGCATGACCTCATTTCAATCATGAAAAAAACATCAGATAAGCCCAAATTGAAAAATATTTCTAAAATAACTAATCAATAGTCTTCAGAAACATCAAAGTCATGAAAAACAAGTAAGACTGGAAACTATTACAGACTGGAAGAGAACTAGACAGACCAGTAAGTGGATGCAGTATCCCAGTAGAATATTGGAACACAAAAAGGTCATTAGAGGAAAGTCAGTGAAATTCAAATGAGGCCTGAAACTCAGCTAATAATCTCGTTGCAATTTTAATATCCTGGTTTTGATAAATGTACCATCGTTACATATGACGGTACCAAGAAGGGAAGATGGGAATAGGTACTATTTGCAACTTTTCTGTAATTAAGACAATTAGTTCGATGAAAATATTTTTAAAAGTTTCATTACCTCATCCATCATATTTTTCCATTTTAATTTTTCAAAAAGAGGTGTTAATGATAAATCTCTCTTTATTTCCAATTGGTTAAGCAGGGTTTTATAAGCATCCTCAATCACCTCTTTATTCTGTAAAATAAGAGACAGTCAGGTAAATTGTCATAAGTAAAACATTTAATCATTTTCCAACTACAGAAAATCAGATATTTGTGATAGAATTATGCCAAAATATATTTCTACGTTTAAAAAATTAATGTAATTGCAGGCGGTCAGTAATGTTTATAAAGCCCTGTAAACATCACTATTTTTTTTTGCCAGTAATTTTTGTCTAGGAATACAGTACATTTTTTAATTGCCAGAGGGTGCATATGCTTGCCAGAGAGAGACACAGAGATGGAGAAAGAACTCCCCCAGTGGGCATGGTCATACTGTAATCCCTTCTCCATCTCTCTGTCTCATGGGGATTTTCGACACACATGCACACATGCCTGACATGTTTTTCAAGCCACTAAGGTCAGGTTGGTCCTTTGGGCCCTGGCTCCCATAATCATTAGAACACAGAGCCAGTCCCATTCTATTTTTTTTAACAGCATCATGAAGGTGTATGCTTAACAGCTTAGAATTCATTCATTTCAAGCGTCTAATTCCACGGCCTGTATTACTGAGTAGTACAACCACTATCACAATCTAATTTTAGAACATTTCCAACAAGCCCCCCAAAACCGACAATTTTATTTAGTGAAATACATGTTATTATGATAGATTTCTGCTGGGACCATGCAGTTAACACAGGCTGAGTATGAAAGAACTGCCCCTCGTGCCTAGAGCAAGGACTCGGCTGAGGAGAACTGTTTGCAAGGTAAACAGTTTTATGAGTTCTGGACCTCATGAATTGTGTTGCTGTACTGTCCTGCACTCAATTTCTCTGCCATGGGCTTTATTGCCATACCTCAGTACCCCATAAAGGCATCCCCAGCCTTACTATAATTTTTACAATAATCCTGAAAGAATGCGGATCCACTAAGGCGGCAGCTGCGTAGGGCGCTGGCTGCAAACAGGAGTTACTCCCATTAGACTCACCCCACCCTCCTAGAAAATGTCAATAGAGAATGCTACATTCACTTCTCCTACTAGGGATTACATGGATAAACATTAGAAAGGTCTGAGTTAAAGCTACTAATGGGCAAAACAACCTCAGTAGCCGGGAGGGACTCAGGGACTCATCCATGAGGTGCTGTTACCCCAAAGACCATAAGTCACCCTTACTCTCAGGACAAGGGAAGATTGCCATTCCCCAAGCCACAGTCATTAGCAGCATGTAGAGGGTCCCAAGTACACAGCAACCTTCAGCTACTCACAAGACCACATTCCTTTCCTATGTAGACTCACCCTCTTAGCTGTAGACTACCCCAGAGATAACATAAGTATTTCACTTTAGTATGTACTAACCTTGTCTTTACTAAACCAGATAGGATTTATTTCTAGGTTTCTGTAATTGCTACCACCCTAGCCTGAAGCTAAAGTTCTCAAAAAGCTAACCTGAGGCCAATCTGGGACTAAAGTGATCAAGCTGGTCTGACTGAAGCGGTCAAGATTCCTGGGAGCCCTCTCATCCAAAGACCTTCCCTGGTAATCAAGATCAAAGAAGAGAATACACCCCAAAACTGGACTTCCTCATTCTAAAAATTATGACTGCTTATACCTAAACAAAACAGATGTCATGTTTTATGATTATTGTTCCTATACTTTGAATGCCTTACCTTTTAGACCAAAATGTTTCACTTATTTCCCTTCACCCATCCCACTACTGTAAAAACTCCTTCTATAATAAATACACATGACTTCTGGCCATCAGGGCTGCAGTCTGGAGTTTACTCTGGCTTCAGTTGGCTGAGAACATGCTAAAGGGGCGTGAGGTCTCAGTCTGATTCCTGTTCACCCGCGTCGCCTTCCTGTGCACACACCCCAGCTGGGACACGGCTCCCGGCAGATTTGAAACCTACACATAAATGGACAATAAAATCTCCCCACAAATATCTCTCACTCAGGAGCAGCCATTATCAACATGCACTGCATTTTTAATTCTATTCATGTAATCCTAAGATTAGTTAATAAAATAGCCTTTTTAAGATGAATATTCAGCAAACTGGGGAATAAACTATTTTATCCGAAATAAAAACTCCATCAAAAAAATTATTCTTAAAGAGTCACTGGGCAGGATGTTTGTAGATCTGTAGGGCACTCCTTTTTGTTTGTTTATTTATTTATTTATGTATTTATTGCCAGAAGTCACATATGCTGGCTAGAAAGAAAAAGGGAGAGAGAAAAGCCTATTCCCTGGTGAATGGTCACACTGCAATCCCTTCACCTCCCCTCCCTCTGTTTGAAAGTTTGGACCCACACACATGCACCCAGCAAGCTGCTGGGTCCAGGATTTGAACTGCACAGTCAGCCATGTGAAATCCAGCTACCCCAACCACCAGGCCAAGAAGCCAGCTCTGTAGGACACTCTTAATATTCAGATTTGGAGGACCAACTGATGACATGATAGGTAAGGTGGCTGGATCTCACATGACCAACTGCACAATTCAAATACCAGACCTGATGGCTTGAAAGACATGCCAGGTATGTGTGCGTGTATGCCCAACATCACAAGAGGAGAATGGAGAAGAAGGGATTAGAAAATGGCCATCCTCACCCGCCCCCGACATGCTTTCTCACATTCCCTTGTGTCTGCCTTTGGATAACGCAAGTGTCCCAGAGCAAAGCTAAAAAAAATTAAAAAAAATTTTAAATTAAAAAAAAAGCAGATTTGAAAATTGCCTTAACAAAATAAAATGAGATCAATTGATAACAGTACTGCCTATATAAAAATGGGTCCTAGGATTGGTCCTGTTCCTTTAGGCAACCAGAGTTGAAAATAGTTTACTAACAGAAGTACCAAGTAAAGAAAATCAGCCATCACTCTAAGAGAGCCATCCGGACATCTCCAAATATGGCATAATTCTCAGTGACGAATGTTAATCAACTCAAATTATTCTGGTGAAAAATAAAATGATCTTCATATTCAGAATTCACTATAAATACTGAAAAAATGAACAGACACTAGATTTATTTATAAAATCAATATTCATTTTTGACTCACAAGATTCCAAAACAGTAATTCTTTTTATTATTCAAAACAGTAATTTAAAAATATACTGATATAATAAGATCATGGAATTAGAATTCTAAAATCTTTGCAAATTCTCCAAGGAATGATTTAATATTAAGAAATAAACTTCAGTACTTCATTTTCACTAATGTTCTTTACCATTTCCTCATTAAAGGCCATCAGATTAACTATCGTTTCACGATTAGATCTCAGCATACTAGTGACATAATTTTGCCTCCACTCTAATTTCTCATGTTCATTATTTAGAGTCCATATATCACACACAGTTAATGACATAGGAACTAGAGTTCAATTGGAGTCCATAACCCACACAGTTAAGGACATAGAGACTAGAGTCAGATGTGTCTTTTCAAATACACACTGTACTGCTTCTTTGGTGTTCTTTAGCAGATTACTTATTCAGTATCTATTTCCTTATCAGTAAATATACAATACTAATACCTATTTTATGGGATTATTGTGAGTTTAAATAAAAATGACTCATGAGAAATACCTAGCAGTACTGTTAAAATAAGTGCTGCGTCCAGCAGATGGCATAATGGTCACATCACTGGACCCCCACATGACCAGCTGTGGTTCAAAGGTCAGACTTGGAGGCCTGAATCTCATGCAGGGCATGTGTGCATGCATGCCCAAAATCCTGAGAAGAGAACAGAGGAGAAGGGATTGTGCCATAGCCATCCTACCTCGGGAGTGATTTCCCACTTTCTGTCTCTTTGTCTCTCTCTTATCTCTCCAGCGAGCAGATACACTCTATAACAAAAATCTCTCAGGACCAGCAGTTAGCGTAATGGCTATGTTGCTGAACTCCCATATAGTCAAGCATGGTTCGAGTCCCAGACCTGGTGGCTTAAACTCACGCTGGGCGCGTATGCGTGCGTGTCCAAGATCCCGAGAGGAGAATGGAGGATTGCAGTGTGGTCATTGCCCCTGGGGGGTGATTTCTCGCTTTCTGTCTCTCTGTCTCTCTCTTTCTTTCTGGCGAGTGCACATGCCCTATAGCAAAAATCTCTCCAAAAAAAGAAAAAAAAACATCTCTCTAAATAATAAGTGCTTTAAAAATGACTGCATTTTTATAATTAATTTATTACTAGTAGCAGTAGTATATTTTAATGGAAATTAAACCCATGAGAACTTCCATGAGGAGGTGGAAAGAACATTGAACCAAGTAATTTGAAAATTTAGTAAAATTCGAGAAAATTGTCTGTTAGATATAAATTACCTTCTTAAGAATACCCTGGGTTTTGTGAGTGCTTGGCATGAAGTATGCATAGAGTCGCAGAATGTCAGATGCTTGCCCTGAAAAAAGCACAGCATTGATCTTCTTTGACCAAGAGTGAATGATTAATAAGTTGAAAAGGTGTGTTTGTAGAGAGTTTAGGCCTTCATCTGCAACAATCAGAAAATATGGATAATTCTCTTCCAAGAAAGTTTCCCACTCTTCTGATAGGCATCCAGAAAAGTCAGTTCGCACGTCAATAGTGGTATTCTTCTGAAGATGAAGAATTAGAGCAGTTCGCAAAGGAAGAAGTTCAGGGAAGCTGAAATATGCATACTCAGCATCCTGTGGAAGACAGAGGGTGCCGTACATTATGTTCAGCTAATGGTTTAGTATTTATTAATTTGCCTAGTTAACGCATATGATTGAAAGAATAAACTTGAATCAGTTTTGTTTTGTCCAGCGGTCAGGGAATATATCCTAAAATCCTGGGCCGTCATTTCACAATACACACCGTAAGTCATAACTTGGATTTAAAAACATGTTTCTCAGGGCCAGCAGGTGGCCTGGTGGTTAAGGACACTGGACTCCCACATGACCAACCATGGTTCAAGTCTCAGATCTGGCGGCTTGCTCTTTCTTTCTTTCTTTCTTTCTTTCTTTCTTTCTTTCTTTCTCTCTCTCTCTCTCTGTCTCTCTCTCTCTCTCTCTCTCTCTCTCTCTCTCTCTCTCTCTCTCTCTCTCTCTCTCTCAATCTGTCCCTCTCTGGTCAAATTATAAATAAATAAACAAATAAAGTTAAGTAAACTAATTCTTTTTAAAAATAATATTTTTCTTCCTTAAGCAGATACAAAAGGTCAGAGTTTATCGCACTTTCTCATCCCACTCTAATGCTTTTGCGCTTCAGTCTCACTTCAAAAGTTAAAAAAAACACAGAAAAGTATGTGAGGTGGTGGGGATAAGTTATCTAGAATGGGAAGTAGGTGAATCACTTTGTTCTGGAGGATTGTTCCAGACCATCACAATCCTTATTCAGCAGGATGGGTTTTTCTCAGCAGGCCAGAATCTGTGAGTCAACTGCATTGCAAATGTTCAAACAGAACCCTAGCTTTATCCAAAACACTGCTGGCATGTTACATAACAATAATCTGGATTGCAAAATGATTTAACAGATTCACACCAGACTCCTTTAGAGTTATTACTACCTTTAGGATTAGGAAGAGATGGTAAGGTTTTTTATATATATATATATATATGTGTGTGTGTGTGTATATATATATATATATATATATATATATATATATGTTTGAAATTGTTAGAATTTTATTAATTATATTCATAATTTTAAAAAATGCAGTCTTCCTTTTGAGGCGTATACTATAGAGTAAACAAAAACAAATTGGGTTAGTCAGTTTGCCTAGGTGCAAATACGTTTCATGTTCGTCTCAAGTAAATTTATTGTTAAATTTGGGAGACAAGAAGAGTTCTCAGAATTAGAGGACTAAAATCCGGAAATCCAGTGGGCCACTGCTGGGAATTTTCATCCCCCTTCAATATCTCGTGAATCCTTATAATAAAGTTCCATTATTGCACATAAAAAAATCTTAAGTGTAGCAATTTATTAATACTGGCATGTGAGTGACTTTTCTCTCTTTTCCCCTTAAATTTTCTGCAATTTAATTGATACATTTTATCCTGTAATAAGGGAGAAAAACTATATGTAAAGCCATGTACCAGCAAGTGGCATGGTGCTTGAGACAATGGACTCCCATATGGTGGACTGCCATACAAGTCCCAGACCTAGCAGCTAACTTTCTCACTTTCCTTCTCTTTCTTTCTCTGATGTGTGCACGGGCCCTATAGCAAATTAAATAATAATGATAATAATGATAATGGTAAATAAAATTAAATAAGTAATTCTTTTTAAAAATTTAAGGGATTTTTATTTTCTCTCTCAGTGATAGAAAAGAACATAACAGTCACATGTTACCTTGAAGAAAACTACGGCAAATTGTCCTCCTTTACTAATTAGATCCACAAGATAGTGCTCAACCAGATAGAAGAAGTGCAGATTCTGCCCCTGCTTTAACGATCTTGCACATACACATGTGATAAGCAAGGAATCTCCGTCAATTAGAAAAAATTCAGATTCAACAAAATCATTGAATAAACTGCAATAACTAGAATAAAAGAGTTAAAACAAAGTTACATATGGATTAAATAATTGATAAGAAAGGCAGTATCCTTACTATGATTATTTCATTATCTTTATCAGCAATAGGCTATACTTGGTGAATAATTAGTTCATGGTAGGTTTTAAGCTAATACTTTTCAAATATATCCATGTGCACAACTACCCTCCATAGGAGAAAGGAAGATCAGTCCGTTTTATAGATAAGGAGATGATATAGAGTAAATCATCTAAGGCCATATGGTAGAGCCTGGATTGGCCTCAGGAATTCAATACCTGCATTCTAGATATAGGTCTACATTATACTTTCTTCTTATTTAATCACTCCCACTTCCTTATCAAACAATGAGCTGATAACTGTTTACAAAAAGGCAAGAAAATATGCATACACCATCATACAGCTCCAAAAGTACCATGTTGAACACTCATACACACACACGTGAGCGCACGCACACACAAGGTGATTTCAAAAAGTGAGTAGAAAAGGGACCAGCTGTTAGCGTAATGGCTATGTCGGGGGACTCCCACGTAGCTGACCGCGGTTCGCGTCCCAGATCCGGTGGCTTAAAACTCATGCTGGGCGCGTGTGCGTGCGTGCGTGCCCAAGATCCCGAGAGGAGAATGGAGGAGAAGGGATTGAGTCGTGGCCATCCCCCCCGGAGGGTGATTTCTCGCTTTCTGTCTCTATGTCTCTCTCTGTCTGTCTGGCGAGCGCACTTACCCTATAGCGAAAACTTCTCCAAAAAAAAAAAAAACAGTGAGTAGAAAATAGAATTAAAATACTAATTTATTTGGTGCAAAAAAGGTATAATTAAGTGCAACAAAAAAAGGAAAGCAAATAAAAATAATACAGTTGGGATCCAGCAGGCAGAGTGGTGGTTAAGGGGCTGACCCCCCACATGGCCAACCAAAGTTCATGTCCTGAACCTGGAGGCTTGTTTTCTCACTTTTCTTCTCTCTCTCTCCTGTTTATCTCTAATGAGTGCATGTAATAGATAGCAAATTAAAAATAATACTAATAAATAAAAGTAAAAATTATTTAAAAATAATAATACACTATAACAACTACTTACATAGTATTAACATTGTGTTAGGTATCATAAGTCATCTAGAGATATATAAAGCATATAGGAGAATATTTATAGGTTATATGCAAATACGAGGTCATTCTATATAAGGGACTTAGGCATCGACAGATTTTGGTATCCATGCTAGGGTCCTGGAACCAATCCCTTGAGCATAATGAGGAACAACTGTATACACACATTGATGTATATACACACATTTATTTATTCATCAGGTCAAATAGATACACAGGGACTATCATTTTTCACATCTCTTTAATACTACAGAAATACTCACTCAGCTTTTGGCATTTCATCCAAAATTAAATGTGACAAGTTCTCTAAAACCAATTTGTATTTTTCTAAAATGAAAAAAAAAAAAAAAAAAACAAGAGAGGACGAGAATGGGTTATTTTCAGTCAGTCCTTTTAAGAGATCTATCATTTATTTAGTTGTTATTTGAGAAAGAAGAAACGGTAATATAGTTAATGCTATTCAATCTGTGTATCTTACAGAATTATTGTTTTATGATCTATGAGTATTTTAAATAAAAAATTACCCATTTTTGCTGGTAACTGTGACTCCAACCTGAACAGCCAAATAGATGATATAGAAAATATATTTTATACTTTGGCAGTTATTAAGGAAAATGGCTGACCTGTAAAGGAAGAAGAAAAATAAGAAAGTCTTTATTTTAACAATAAATTACTACTATTTCTCAAGCAAAATATCAGGCACCCAAGAGTACAAAAACGAGCAAAATCAGCATTTATCAAGAAAGATAATTATTAATCATCTAATCATAAAAAATAGAAAATAAAAATGTAACAAAGTCAATAAGCTGAAGAAGCTTCTCTAAAAATGTAACATTTGAATTAAGTTCCAAAGGATTAAACAAAAATTAAGCAAATAAGAGAAAAGTAGCATTCCACATGGAAGAAATGCCAGAATACTATGTGTAAAAGCAAGCCAGGCTATGAAGGAGAGACATTGTATGTCCCCACTTAATATATACCGATTGTCTGCACTCTATGACCGAAACTGATTGACTAAAAGATACACAAACACAAAAGATGGGTGTGAATGTCAGACGTGGTATGTGTGGAGGAGTGGGGCCTAGGGAAGGACATTTTGAGGAGGGATACAGAAGCAGAGCTTTGACGGGATAGGGAGTTGTTGTATAATCTGTTGAAGATATTTTGATCAACTGGACTGGGGAGAAATGTTCACATATTGAAATGTTCATTTCATAAGCTAAACAGTGTCATTGAATGTATATAAAAAATAAATTTAAAAAAGCCTATAGTATTAATTGAAAATTTAAAAAAAAATTAACTACAACTAAAGATGAAGGTGTCTAACAAGATAACTTTTCAGCAGTAGCCATGGTGACCAAATAAAATGCTTTCAAGTTTCAATTAAAGGATTTCATAACCTGCCTGCCTACTCTTCTCTCATATACCCTATGGGAAAGCTTCTCAATTAACCTCTACCCCAAATGCATACAAATGTGTTAATACTTAAGCAGAATTAGAATTCAGTTATTTTTCCCACTTCTCTTTCATATAAGAGTGAGATGTGCTATGGAAAATATTAGGTATCAGGAAAGTCATAACATATTTTTTTATGTTTTTCTGCACAAAAATGTGTCATGACTTTCTCAATCACCTGTATGGACTGCTGGAGGAACACACATACGCACACACAAATTTCAATCACTTGCCATTTAAGGCACTCCACCCCCTACAAAAAGAATTCAGATGAATGAACATTGTTAGGGATAGGCTAGAGCTTTAAAAAATTCTAGTTGGAGGCCAGCTGGTGTGATAGTTGGGTGACTAGATCTCAAATGGCCGACTAAATGGTTGGAGTCCCTGACCCCACAACTTGAAAATCACACCAGGTGCATGTGTATAATTGCTCAAAATCCCAAAGGAAACCAGAGAAGAAAGGATTGCAGCATGACCATCCTTCTGGGTGTGATTTCTCACTCTCTAGCCTATTTCCCTTTGTCTCTCTCTGGCAAGTACACATTCCCTACAGCAAAAATTAAAAAAAAAAAAAAAAAAAAAAAAAAAAAAAAAAAAAAAAAAAAAATGTAGTTAGTGTTCTCAAAGAATCAAAAGATATTATCCAATAAAATAGTAGGCTGCTACAGAAAAGAGACAGAACTAGGGCAAAAGCTAGTTCTAGTTATGTTTTCAAGCTATTTAAAGGTATAAACTGAAGCATACTAATTGCTTAAAATAGAATCTGGTATACTGAACTAATTAAAATTTACGTTAATGGATATGTCGATGCACGAAAGCAGTGTTTACAAAGTTCTAAAGGGAAAATATTTTGGAAGTTAGAATTCTTTTTTTTTTTTTTTAGAGGTTTTTTTGCTATAGGGCGCGTGCGCTCGCCAGACAGACAGAGAGAGATGGAGAGATAGAAAGCAGGAAATCACCCCCCAGGGGGGATGGCCACACCACAATCCCTTCTCCTCCATTCTCCTCCAGGGATCTTGGGGGCACACGCGCCCGGCGTGAGTTTAAGCCACCGGGTCCGGGACTCGAACGCGCAGTCGACTATGTGGGAGTCCAGCGACATAGCCATTACGCTAACTGCTGGTCCCATTGGAAGTTAGAATTCTTCATCTAAACAGTCATCAATTCAGTGAGAAGGCAAAACAATGATGTAACTAGACATTTAAGAAGCTAGAAAGTTCATCAACTGTATCTTTAGCATCAATTTCATTTAAAGAGACAGAACACAAAAATTATGGAAAAATAATTCAGTCTGAGGACAATTTAGAAACAATTAAGGACCTGCAAATGACGTGGCCATTAAGGGTGCTGGACTCCCACATGGCTGACCGCTGTTTGAGTCCCAGATCTGGTGGCTTGCTTTCTCACTTTCCCTTACTCTCTCCCTCTCTGTCTCTCTCACTCTCTCATTCAGAATAAATAAATAAATAAAGTTAAAATAAAGTAATTCGTGAAAAAAAAAATGAAACTAAGTGTTGGCCACGTAACATGGTGGGTAAGGTATTAGACTCCCACATGGTTGACTGAAGTACAGGTCCTGGACCTGGTGGTTTGCTTTCTCACTTTCCTTTCTCTCTCTCTCTCTCTCTCTCTCTGGCCAAACTAAATATTAATTAATTAATTAGTTAATTAATTAAATAGTTATTTAAAAAAAAAGTGGTGAAACCATATGTGATCCAGGAGAATTAAAGGACAATATAAAGGAAAATGAGAGAATTCATAATGCTTTCAATTTAGAAAAGTCTATTTCAAACAGCAGTCTTAATGATCTAAAGCTACATTTCCTAGCCAAACATAGATTATTTCTACAATGAATAATGTAATAGTGTGTATATAGTCATAATTTTGTCACTATTGTATACTACTTGTCCATGTTCAACTCAACATAGAAACAAATTGATATGGAACAGCCCAGAACTTTATAAATGACCTTGAAGAAATCTAGGGCTGATAACTACCTGGGCTTTCTATTCCCCCATGAGTTAGCTGTCCCTCCTCTGGGCTGTTGAGTGGCTGGAGACTTAAGGAAGTTAAATTCCCTGCTTCTCTGCCAAGTTTGTATTAGGGCAGACAGTTTTTTTTCCTGATAAGACACTCCAAACATGCTGAAAACACCCCCTACTCCCCCAACCCCATTCCTGCCCCCTGCAATTCACCCATAAAAGACTGTGCTCAACTCTTAGCTGGGGCTGGAAATTCAGAGTATTAACTCCTCCGGGCCTCAAGAGTGGAATAATAAGGAGAAAGTTCTCTTTTTTCCTCTCCAGAGTGCTGTGTTTTCCTTTCTCAGCATCTGTTTTCCCACAAAAAGATCACAAGAAAGTCACAAAATATTGTAAAGTATGATAAACCTTGGCAATATAAAAATAATCATGTAATTAGCCACACTGGGAGGCTCAGGAAAATAGCTAATTAGTAGAAAATGAAAAATGTGTGCTAAATTTTTCACTTTTTTTCACAGCAGAAAGTCCAGAGATAATATCTAAAGATAATATATGACAAAAAAAATGATTGGGAGCCAGCAGGTGGCGTGGTGGTTAAGGTGCTGGACACTCCCATATCGCTCACCATAGTTGAAGTCCTGGGCCAGATGGCTTGCTTACTCACTTTCCCTCTGTCTCTCTGGCCAAATTAAAATATAAATGAATGAATAAATTGTATTAAAAAATGATTTCTGGAATCAAAAATTACTGTGCTTTTCTTATAAAGTATTGCACCATTGCGCTACCAAGTAGTAGGTATGAGAGTTTCATTTCTAGAAATAATTCAGCTAATAAACACAGAAATGATGCTAGAATATTACCATTTTACAACTCCGAATAAATTAACAAATGCTTGTATTATTAGGCAACAGCACAACAAAAAAGAAACATACTCTAGCCCCACTCTCCACCCAAAATTTAAACCTGATCAAAACTCTAGCAGTAATGGGAACCAGCAGTTAGCGTAATGGCTATGTCGCTGGACTCCCATGTAGTCGACCGCGGTTCGCATCTCGGACCCGGTGGCTTACAACTCACGCTGGGCGCGTGTGCGTGCGTGCCCAAGATCCCGAGAGGAGAATGGAGGAGAAGGGATTGCGGCGTGACCATCCCCCCTGGGGGGTGATTTTTCGCTTTCTGTCTCTATGTCTCTCTGTATGGCGAGCGCACGCGCCCTATAGCGAAAAAAACCTCTCAAAAAAAAAAAAAAAAAAAAACTCTAGCAGTAATGACTGATTTACAAGATGTGTAGGGGAAAAAGAAACACATTAAATGACAGTTCAAAGACTAGAAGCATCTCTACAGTCCACATAAGAAATGAGAATGACCACTCACCAACAAATAAACTGCAAGGGGATGAAAGAGAGTAAGTGGCAAGGGGATGAAAGAGAGTAAGTGCAACTTACAAGGCATTTCATTCCCTCACAATAGTGTCAGAACTGAACTTAGAATTTGATTCAAATAATCTTTAAGAAAAAGGAGAAAAAAGGAAAGAAAAGAGGAAGGGAGGGAAGGAGGAAGAGAAGAAAGGGGAAAAGGGAAGAAAAATGAAAAGGGGAGTGGAGGAAGGGAGGTACAAGGGCGAGGAAATGGGAAAACATGGATTATGTATTGAAGCGAAATGTGAAGTCACTTAAGGGAAGGTGTCAAGTCCTAAAACCACATGCCACCCCTCCCACCCCAGACCTGACCAGTGCTGTGAAGAATTTTAAGATGGTATTCAAGACTCTCCCTATCCTGATATATGTGCCCTACGTGATCTCTGTCCCTTGAATGTAATAAGACTGTCTCTCACATGATTAGGTTACCTCTGTGAGACTCCATCCCAGTAGAAAGGGGGAGAGATTCACCTACTGGCTTTGAAAGCATAAACCACCATTATTGCAAGAGAGCCCGATGGCTAACAGCAGAGGGTGGAATGGAAAGGCTGAGAGTAAACCTCCAGAGGGTGGAATGCAAAGACTGAGAGTAAACACCAGCCAAAAACAAACAAGAAAACAAGGAACCTCAGCGCTCCAACTCCAGGAAGAAGGAACTGAATTCTTCCCCAAATATGAAAGAGCACCGCGAACCTTCCCAGAAGGTAGCCCCAACAGACACTGAAATTTCCGCCTGGCGAAATGCTGAACAGAGAACTCAGTAAACCTGAACTTCTGATCCACAGACTAAACAGATAAATTAGTACTGTTTTAAGCCTAGTAGTCAGTGATCAATTGTTATCAGCAATATCGATCTAATGCCTGCTCCTCAGTTAGGAATATATTCCTTTTCACTGCTCTGAAAGTCAGTTTCTATATACTTAAACCACTAAAACGTAAAGATGCAAAGCAATCATTTGATTAAAATGCAGATTCTGATTCTGCTGGTCTAGAGTAAAGCCCCAAAAACTGCATGGAGGAAAATGCTTGCTGCTGTCAATGTGCAGGTGTTCTTGGCTGTGCTCAGATTCGAAGTCCCTTAGTTTTTCTTCAATAGCCCAGATGTCCCAGCCTCGGTTTTTGAAGGAGACTCCTTAAATACTGAACTCTCTCCTCCTCCCTCTCCAGGGCTCAGACGTCTGCACTCAGCAGATCATCGCTTTTCTCTGCCTTTGCAAAAGCCTGGTCCACCGGAACCGGCAGTGGCCCCTCCCCAGCCGTGCACACCGCTGCTGGCGTCCAGAGGCTGGAGCCTGTCCCGGGCCCTTGCACCTCCGCAGGACAGCTATGCTCCGGTGCCCTCCCTAGAGACATCCCGCAACCTGCTGCTCCTCACTCCGCGCCCCAGCGCAGGGACCCCGACCTGCTCCGTCTGATCAGCCGCTGAGCTGAGCGCCAGGCCGGGAGCGGTTGGAGGAAGACCCAGGGCGGAGCCCAGAGCCCAAGCTCCGGGGAACTCGGGTGTCCGACTGGGGACTCTGAGGCACCACAGCCAGCCTTTTATGACTGGAGAAGTAGTTTCGGTTTCCTTTCCCTCTCAGCATCATTTAAGTTTCAGTTTCCCTTCAGAAACAGTGAGGTGAGGTTTGGGAAGGTGAGTTTGAGCCTCCTTCTGTTCAAGCGGGTAAGAGGGGGAAAAAAACAAACAAACAAAACACAATAAAATGTACTTTGGAATTGGGGCATACATATAGAGGGAATTGAGGCAGACAAATGTGGCGCATCTAAACAAGATACAATAAAAAAGAAGTCGAATTTTAAAGTAGATGATGAAATGTAACACTGGAATCTGAAATTCCGCAAGGACAGGGGGGTCTTGCGGTTTGCGCTGGTTTGCAGAAAGAGAACAGTAGCAGAGAGTACGTGAACTTGGAGGTTCTATGATTAGGGATGATGACTGTTCAGTGTGAAATACTACGTTTGGCATTTTCGGGAGTCCAGAAACATTGACCTGGTGATCAGGTCTACACTGGCAGTGAGACCCGGGTTCTTATCCCAAGGACGGAAAGAATTAGAGACTGGGACACAGAGAATAAATAGAGTGAAGGGGGAGTTTACTGAAAGAGATGGAAAGAAAAACAGAGCTCCCAAGGAAAAAGGGAGGGGGTCGCAAAAAATGGGTTGCCAAAGAAGAGCTGAGGTGGGGGGTTTTATTTTGGTCAGGAAGGGCTTTGTCTGTACTTGTTCTAGGTGGGGCTTGTCATGCATTCCCTCCTGGTGGGGAGGGGCACATGCTGGATGGATCCAATTTTATTCTCCTAATTCTTGTTTATTTGTTTTTAACATACATTGTTTATTTTGTTAATTTGTTGTTATTATTTATTTATTTTCAACTGGACCAGCGAGAGACAGTAGAGGAAGGGAAAGTGAGAAAATCAGCCACCAGGTCCAGGACTTAATCCACAGTCAGCCATGTGGGAGTCCAGTGCCTTAACCACCATCCCACCTGACAGTTCCCTATTCTCCTAATATTGGAGTGGGTACAAGGTCAGGAGATTATTTTGTTTAGAAGCTTTGGGCCATGAATTATCCACGAATAGGATTTACAGGTCTAAGGTCAAAGGAATATGTGAGTGGGAGAACAGGATTGTCAGGAGTCAAATGGCAGAGGCTCTCCTGCTGGGGCAGTGGTGGCTGCTCTGTCTCCCTGTAAATGGGGTTCAACTCCTTTCTCAACACCATTAAGAAATCAAATCAGAACTCAACAGGCTCACTTTTATTTCTACTTTGATGCTATTTGTACTGAATTTTTGTTAGTCGATACTTGCAATTGGTTTTGAACACTGGGTTCCTTTCTTTTTAGTATCCTAGAGTACTTAATTTTCTGAATAGGGGAGCAGCAGATTTGGTATGGTGATGCCAATACGAAATTATAGGGCTGCTTTGCGTGTGAGGAATGGAGAGAAAAGTATAGATACTGCTTCACAAGGCACAGAAAGAGCAAATAAGGATTTTGTTTGTTTGTTTTGACTTTTGGTATTTTTTTTGGGGGGGGAGAGGTTTTTCGCTATAGGGCGCGTGCGCTCGCCAGACAGACAGAGACAGAGAGACAGAAAGCAAGAAATCACCCCCCAGGGGGGACGGCCATGCCGCAATCCCTTCTCCTCCATTCTCCTCTCGGGATCTTGGGCACGCACACACACGCGCCCGGCGTGAGTTTTAAGCCACCGGGTCTGGGACGTGAACCGCGGACGACTATGTGGGAATCCAGCGACACAGCCATTACACTAACTACTGGTCCCTGATTTTTGGTTTTGTTTGTTATAAATTGGAAAGTAAAATTTGTTTTAAAAAAATCATAGGGAGCCAGCAGGTAATGTAGTGGTTAAGGTGCTGGACTCCCATATGGCCGATCATGGTTCAAGTCCCAGATCCCTGGGCTTGAACATCAGCTGGGCACGTGTGTAGGCATGCCCAACGTCCCAGGAGGAGAAGGAATTGCACTGTGGCCATCCCCACCCCTGCCCTTGGGGGGTGGGGGGCTGATTTCTCTCTTTCCCTCTCATTGTTCCCCCTCCCCGCCCCTGTGAGCACACACACCCTATGACAAAAACCTTCAGTAATAATAATAATAATGGTAAGGATGGGGAGAGGATTTTCCATATCTATCATGTATTTTCTTTTAATTTAGGAATGCTTGATGTGCCTGTTATTGATGATATTGAGAATGGAAGAATCTGGAATTTGATACATGATTTGTTTTCAATTATCTTATATTCATATCTACATTAAGGTCTCTACCGTGGTAAATTGAATAATGACCCTCTCTTTTTCTGCCAAAATAGGTCACCGCCCTAATTCCTGACATTTTTGAGCATGTTCACTTTCATAACAAATAAACTGCTGTAAAATAATTTTGCCAAGTAAACCAAGGATTTCGAGAGGGGATTATCTAGGTAGGCCCCAAATAATCACAAGAGCCCCTATAAAAAGGAAGCAGAAGGAGCCAACAGGTGGTATGGTGGTTAAGATGTTGGACTCTCACATGGCCAACCACAGTTTGAGTCCTAGACCTGGCAGCTTGCTTGCTCACTTTCCCTTTCCCTCTATCTGTCTCTGTCTCTTAATAAAAAATAAAATTAAATAAAGGAGTAATTGTTTTATAAAAGTTCTTTCCCTCACACATTTCAAAAAAGGAAGAGAGAGGGAAGCAGGAGTCAAAGAAGATGAAGTTGTAACAGAATGTGACAACACTGCACTGCTGGCTTTGTAGATAGAGGAAGGAACCATAGAACAAAGACACAGGGAGTCTCTAGAAGCCAGCAAAGGCAAGGACTCAAGAAATCAGCCCCATGATCATACCTTGACTTTAGCCAGTGAAATTGATTTTGGACTTCTGACCTTCACAACCATAATAGAATAAATCTGTGTTGCTTTAAAATCAATAAGTCTATGGCAATTTGTTATACCAGTGAAATGAATATATGATCAAAACTATAATGTGTAGGTTACTAATAATACATTTGCTAGCAGCAGAAAGTAGTGGATTATAATAAGAAGAAGCATTAATTCAGGAGGCTTACTATGTGCTCAGCTATATGCTAACATTGTTACCTTTACTATCATGTTAATTCTCATAACAAGTTCATGAGATGTGCACTATTTATCATTTCATAGATAAGATAAATAAGGTTTAGTGTGGTAACAAACAGAACCAAGCCCGAAGTCCACCTACAAGATGCCCTGTTACACAGTTATAGACAAAGGCTTCAATTTCTGAAGTTTTCAGCTAATCTTTTTTGGTTAAATGATTAAGATGTTCAGTTTTTTAATATGTATGATATTCTATGGCCATGTTGACTTTTAAAGATTTCAGATTTTTCAGGTGAAAACTGCAAAAAATCTTAATTCGTTGTTCTCAATTTTCTACTGCAAGTAAGTAAACAACACACCAAAGCTCTAGGGTAGTTTTTCTTTTCCACTTCAGCAACTGGCTCCCATCGATACACCCTAGAATCTGACCAGAAGCTTGATAATTGATAAAACAATTCCATTTCTGCTTTTCAGCCCCTTCTGTTTATGTCCTGCACTTTTGTCTTTTGGGACTCCTCAACCTTTGTTTTGTCAGGATGAAACATATATGCGCCAACTCTTCAACTTCCTTCCAATTGACATGCTCAGCCTCTTGAACCCTGACTTCTCTACACCTGCCTGCAATATGATCATTTGTATATCCATCTAACTCTTCTGTGTTTTGTTTTTCCTTTTCTTTTTGTTCCCAGACCCTGAGAGAAATAATTCAGTTTGTATCACATCAAATCTGTCGTTAAAATACAGCTGATACTTTTTCTTTTATATTTGCATATACTTCTTTTCTTTTGTCTTATATTTGACAGAAAACTACAGCACTTTACTATTCTCGCAACTCTGATAGAAAACCTCTTTTTCAATAATTCTCTCGCAATTTCATAACTCCATATGCCATCATTACATGGAGTCTGAAAAACCACGTGGCTCACCACCCTTGCCCAATGTACTTAACCCCTATGATCTGGGTTTGGTTCTGTCCCCAAGTATTTCAGCTCATTATTCTTCAGTCTGTTGTATCTTTGACTTCTTTCGGTCAACAAAAGAGTACTGTTTATTCCACTCAATAACTCAAGTTATTTTTATCTTAAATCAGTGTCAAAAATCATCTCATTTCAAACTTTCTCATTTCAGCAAAGTACCTTTTATGGCCTACGCTCATTGTCAGCATTTCCCTTCAAACTCAACCCCCAAGGGCGCAAATCAGCCCAAAACTGTTCTGTCAAAGGTCACCAATGACGATCCACTGATGGACAAGCCAAAATAATTCTTGTATAGCCTGTGATTGACTCACTTTCCTCTGCAGTATTTGAATTCTTTTTCTAAAGCAGAGCAGAGGGTTTTTTTTTTTCATAATTATTTTAGTTTTATTTGTTATTATTTTCTTCACCAGAGACAGACAGAGAGAAGTAAGAAAACAAGCCACCAGGTCCGGGACTCAAATCACGGTCAGTCAAGCTCCCTACTGCCAAACCACGTGCTGGCCCTACAGAGCCTCTTCTTGAAAGAGCCTCTTTCTAATTTCAGTTATACTGGTCTCCTTCACATTTATTACTCCTCCAACTTTCTCTGCCAGCATTAATGGTTTTATCATCACATCACATCTGCTTTCATTAGGAGCCTGGGAGCCTTTATTGAACCCTTACCTCCCTCAAATCACTCGTAACACTTAGGAAACCTAGAATCGCTTCCCTCACCTATTTTCCAAAGGCTAGAACAAGTATATCAGTTCACCTCTGGATTATAAGAACAGCCTGTTCACCTCTTGATGTCAGTCGGCCCCTCCAATCTGTTTTACACCCTGATAAAATGGTGCACACCTACACTGATGGCAGCTCTTTCTTACTCAGTCCACTAACTCACATGCCAATCTTGTCTGTCAACACTCTTATAGGCACACCCAGGAACAATGATTCACCAGCCATCCAGAAGTTCCTCAAGCCAGTCAAGGTGACACCCAGAATTAACCATCACAATGACTTTTGAAGTTTGGCCAATTGAATGACATTTGAATCTCATCTTTTCACAGGGGTATATTGGTTAAGAGATGAGAAGAACAACATTTCACTGAGCTCCATCACTTACGGAGGTGGTGATTCTGTTCAAAAATCTGCAACTTCCATTCCTATTCATTCAGTAGATCCAAAGGGCTCACTGGGTAGCCAAAGGGTTTGGGAGAAGGGTACCTCCTCCAGCACTATGGCAAGTGGCAAAGGACTGAGGACAAGGGAGATCACCCCTACTTACAAGAGAAGAGTCTTTTGGCTTTGTCCTGCATCAAGAAGGCATTGGGAACAATGTCAAGCTCATGAAGTGTTGCTTCCAGGACCTGAAGAGTAATGGGCAATTGGATACAGAGGGTCACAGACCCAGGGTCTATGAGAACCTCTGTACTTTTATAGGAAATCCCAGTATGTGACCAGTAAATGTCACACAGTGGAGTATAGCACAAGGCTGAGGAAGTGTAAGGTTCACAGGCTCTTCATGGCCACAATAGGTGGTGCAGAGACTCCAGGAGGCAAGAGAAGAGGTTGCTAAATCCTTTATAGTGAAAGACCCTTGCAGGCACTAACAGGGGTACCTGCTGATTTCAATTTAGACATATTTTATAATAATTTGATAGGAGGGGCCTTTTTTGTTTGTTTTTGCTATAGGGCTTGTACATTAGTCAGAGGCAGAGAGAGGGGGAAAGTGAAAAATCAATCCTCCCACTCCCTCCCACTCACGGGGGTATGGTCATATCACAATCCCTTCTCTGTTCTTGGGATTTGGGGCATGCGAGCACATGTGCACAGCACCGTCCTAAAGCCATCAGGTCCAGGACTCAAACCACACAGCTGGCCATGGCATTCAGCACCATAACCTCCATGCCACCTGCTGGTCTGGAAGAGGCCCCATTATTAGTGGGCTCTTTGCAAGTAACAGCATCAGTGAAATTGAGCAAAAATTGTAAATGCAGAATATGTTGCCTCCAGAACGCAAAAGGACTAAAAGATGTTAAACTTGTATTCATAGCATAGATGCTAACAGGGACAATAACTGTGTCTTGGCAGTTTCAGAGACAGAGATGGTACATCACTTTACCAAAAACTTAAAAGAGTTTTTGGGGGTTTTTTGGTCAGTTCCTTTGTAAATATTCGTACACACTGAACAAATGTTTTACATTAATCTCTTCAGAGGAGAATATCACCAATGCAATGACATGCCTATGCTCTGGAGAAAGGTGTGTGCAGTTAAGAGCTGGCTGATAAAGGCTGCGAGCTGTAGAAAGGCAGCTGAGGTATCCAGGGGGAGCCTGGTAGAGGTGATTATACCCTTCAGGGGTGAAGTTACACTGTGGCCAAGAAGCTGTTGAAATAGGCACTAAGCACAATGTTATCCAAATAGACAACAGAAAGATATTTGCCAGTTTCTGATCAGATGGGACAAGTAATTTTAATGATAGTGAGTATTAGGTATTAACCTTAATGGGGCCCACAGCATTAAGGTGGCAGTAATACCCTGAAAGGAGTCATTCATTTTTTTCAGGCTTCAGAACATATTGAATTATGTTGTTAAATAAATTTTGAGGATAATTGCCACTTCAGTCATAAAATTTTATAGAGCAACTTCAGAGGTTAGCAAGTTAAACAGTTCTCTCTCTCTCTCTCTCTCTCTGGTCAAATTAAAAAAAATAACAACAAATGGAATTAAATAAATAAATAATTCTTTTTAAAAAAGAAAATGTAATACTTGTTTTTTTTTTTTTCAAGTATAATAAGTAGTATAAGTATTTCTTTCTGAAAATTCAAGATAATTGCATGCCTTCTTAAAATTAGGATGCCGAGAGCCTACAGGTGGCATCCTCGTTAAAGGCTCTGGATTCCCACATGACTGACCTTGGCTTGAGTCCCAGATCTGGTGGCTTGCTTTCTCCCTTTCTCTCTCTCTCTCTCTCTCTCTGTCTATCTCTTCCTGGTCAAATTAAAAAATAATAATAACAAGTAGAAATAAATAAATAATCCTTTTTTAAAAAATTAGAATGCCAACACCTTTCACCACAAAAAGAATTCATTCTCTACCAAATTGGTTTAAGTTTTAATTGTATAACATTACTTCAATTTAAATTTACAAGCCAGAAATAAACCTATGATAAAAATAAATTTGTATGTGTACTATACTTACAGAAAAGAATTATGTCAAACACTACCTCTTTATCCCGAAGAAGCAAATAAACCATCTTATTTAAGAAGTAATACATACAGGAGCCAGCAAGTGGCGTGGTGGTAAAGGTGCTAGACCCCCACGTGACCAATCACAGTTTGAATCCCAGACCTAGAGTCTTGTTTTTCTACTTTCCTTTTCTCTCTTTCTATCTCTCTCTGGTCAAATTAAACAAATTATAATAATAATAATACATGAAATACAATGATTCTCTTTTTTTTAAAAAAAAGAAGTAATACATTCATACAAAACTATGGAAGAAGTTGTAAAACTAAAATGCACACATTGGGTCTGTGATATTTCTGCCACAGTCTTTTTCAACACCTGTTAACCAATGAGAGGAAACATGGGAGATAAAGACAGACCACTTCTGTAGAAATCCCTTCCCAAAATAGTTCTGAGCAAGTTGCTAGGCCAACAAAAGTAAACCATGGCCAGACCTCAGGATTTTGCATGGAAGAGCAACTGTCTTCAATGGTTGGCATTTTTTAAATACTTACATCCTTCTTTATTCCAACAGCTGATTTCCTCCTTTGTCACATTCTTCCTTCCATTCTGTTTTCCTAGGGAGTGGCAGCCACATCCTTCCTCATTAGCCTTTATCTGAAATTGCAATACAGCTGTTTCTAGCTGTCTGGAAGTAACCCCTCCAATTATCTTGGTAAATTTGTCTTTCCCCACTAGTAAAGAAAAATAAAACAAAAAATGAAGTGTGTCATCTAATCAAACTTTATTTTTCTTTATTTCAACTCAATTTAAGACATTAAAACTTTCAGCCATGGGCCGGCCTGTGGCCTGGTGGTTAAGGGAGCCAGATCCCACATCACTGATCACAAAGTTTGTGTCCCAGATCTGTCAGCTTGAAAAATACACTGAGTACATGTCCATGCAGGCCAAAAATCCTGACAGGATGGAAAAATGGAGGAGGAAGGATTGTAGCAAGACCATACCCCTTTGGGAAGTATTCTCCCTATTCCTTTTTCTCTGTTCTCCCTGGCAAGCACATGGCCTCCGGCAAATTAAAACAAACGAAAACAAAACCTTCCAGCCATAAAATAAAATGCTTCCTTAATGCGTTATTAAAAACAATGCATTCATAGTATAAATACAAGTAACTTTCTTTTCTCCGTTAGCATTATATAATGAACTTTTCCTATGCTATCATAAGCATTACTTTCTATGACCATGGTTAAATTTCATGAATTTATCTAACCATCTTATAAATTAGAGATTTTTTTTTTACTTCTAAATTTTTATAAATAATGTTTGACTAAACAAGATTCCACATATGTCCTCTGAGTAAAGTAAGAAAGAATGGCAGGTGGCATGGTAGTTAAAGGCACTAGACACCCACATGGCAAACTGCGGTTTGAGTCCTGGAACTGGTGGCTTGCTTTCTTACTGCCCCCCACTCTGTCCCTCTCTGATCAAATTAAAAATAAGTAAATAAATAAACAAATAAATGAAGTTAATTTTTTTTAAAAAAAAGAAAGGACCAACCAAAGAATATGAACATAAAAGTGTAAATATTTAAAGTGAGCAAAAACTAATCTACTTATCATGACTTGGAAGAAGAGAACCAACTTTCAACTGGATCTAAAGTCTTAATCCAGTCTCCTAGGGTGAAAGATGTTCGACTCAATTGGCAAGAGTTTCAGAAGAGCAGAACTTCTTATAAGAACAAATAATCATTTGGCAGCTGCTCTGGGTTCCAGCAAGAAGGCCACCATCTCCCAACTCCAGATGCACGTGGAAACGGGCCCCAGTGATAAATGTGAAAATGCATGAGAAACTCATTTTAACCATGTTATCTTGGATAAGAGACAGACTGGGAAGGATTTTACAGTTTTCTAAGGATAACACACCCATGCTAGGTCATTCAGATCATGCCCAGAAGTTGGCTAAGAGGCAGAAGGTGAGGAACCATCATAGGTCAGCACCTACGGTATCCATGAGAGGAAGAAGACAAGACAGAGTAAACAGGTTTAAAATGGGCTAATTTGAATAGTTTCAGCAGGTTTTGGGCAGAAGGACTGTCCTTTGCCTTCTGGTACCTGGTCTTAAGATGATTAAAGTAGATGTATAGGGCCCTTTGTGAGGATGTTGATTTAATGAACTGTTCACAAAGGAGATGCGTTTGCTTTCAGTCAGGGACTGAAAACTGGGTCAAATCAATATTGTTAAAAAATATTTGGGGATTGGGGCCAGCAGGTGTGTGTTTAATCCACTGGACTCCCACATGCTCAACTGTGGTTCGAGTGCCGGACTTGGTGGCTAGCAATTCATGCCAGGCATGTGTGTGTGCATGCCCAAAATCTGAGAGGAAAGCAGAGGAGAAGGGATTGTGACATGCCCATTCCCACCGGGGAGTGATTTCTTGCTTTCTGTCTCTTTGTCTCTTTCTGTCTTTGTGGCGAGCACAAGTGCCCTACAGCAAAAAATCTCTAAAAAAATATAAAGAATTATTTGGGGGCCCAATCACAGTGGCATGCGCTGTGCTAACACTTTGTGCTCCACAGGCTGGGACCACCAGTTCCTGGTCAAACCTAAAAGCCAGGTACAATGGCATGTGCCTGTAATCCCAGTGACTCAGGAAGCTGAGGCAAGAGGATCATGAACTCAAGGCTGGCCCGGGCAACTTTGTGAGACCTTATCTAAAAAAAACAGCCTAGTCTAGTGGCACACACCTATATTCCCCTCTAGGAAGCTGACATAAGGGGATCACCACAGCAAGACTCTATCTAAAAAAAAAAGTTTTTTTTGAGAGGTTTTTGCTATAAGGCACGTGCGCTCATCAGAAAGACAGAGAGAGACAGAGAGACAGAAAGTGAAAAATCGCCCCCCAGGGGGGATGGCCACACCGCAATCCCTTCTCCTCCATTCTCTTCTCAGAATCTTGGGCACACACACATATGTACCCGGCGTGAGTTTAAGCCACTGGGTCCAGGACTTGAACCGCAGTTGACTACACAGGAGTCCAACGACATAGCCCTTACGCCAACTGCTGGTCCCTCAGTAATTTTTCTGTTATTGATTTCTAATTTAATTCCATTGTGATCTCAAAGCAGATACAGATTTCTATTCTTTAAAACATCTTAAAATATACTTTATAGGCAGAATGTGGTCTATCTTGATTAATATTCCATATGACCTTGAGAAGAATTTACATGTATTCTGCTGCTCTTGGATAAAGTAGCCTATAGATGTCAATTACATCCAATTGATTGAAGGTGTTGACTTCGACTATGTCCTTACTGACTTTGTATAAACTGGATTTGTCGATTTTTGATGGAGGAAAGTTGGAGCCTCCAACTGTAATAGCAGATTCACCTATTTTCTCTTATTGTTCTATTAGGTTTTGCCCCATATATTTTTTAAAGAATTATTCTATTCAACTTTATCATTATATTATTTTCCACTGTGACCACACAGAGAGAGAAAGAGAGAGAGGGAAAGTGAGAAAGCAAGTTACCAGGTTCAGGCCTTGAACCACAGTCGGCCATTTGAGAGTCCAGCCTTTAACCACCACACCCTTTGCCAGCTCCAGCTCCATGTATTTTGATGTTCTGTTTTAAGGTACATAAACATCAAGAACTGTTTTGTCCTCTTGAAGAATTAATCCTTTTACCAATAATTTAATGCCCATATCTATCCTTGCTAACTTTGCTTTCTTCAAAATCTGGTCCATATGAAATTAACTTATTATTACCTATTTCTACTTCCTGTTGATTAGTGTTACAGTGTTATATCTGTCTCTAGCCATTTACTTTAATCTATATGTGACTTCATATTTTAAATGGGTCTCTAATAGACAAAAAAGTCGTTGTGTCTTGTTTTACTCAGACAATTTGTTTTATATTAGTGCCTTTAGATCATTGACATTGAAAGTAATTATTGGTATAATTATATTAATAGCAACCATATTTGTTAATGTTTTCTTCATTCCCATTTTAGTCTTCCACTCTTTTTCTGCATTTTGTGGTATTAGTAAAACATTTCATATGATTCAATTTTCTCTACTTTTTCTATAGCATATCAGTTACACTACACTTTTTCCCCCTAGTGGTTGTTCTAGTGTTTCCAATATGCTTTTACTATTAATTCAGGTTCACTTTCAAATAATACTATGCCACCTAACATGCGGTGTATCTTAGAATAACAAAATAACTTCAGTTCCTTCCTCTATCCTTATAACATTGCTGCCATTTATTTCACTTATATATGAGCATACATAAAATATACATCTAGAAATATAATTGAATATGTTGTTCTATTAATTTTTAACAAGCCGGTATCTGTTAGATTAACTAAGAATAAGAAAAATAAAATATTTTTATTTTACCCTCATTTATTCTTTCTTTGATGCTCTTCCTTTCTTTATGGAGATATGAGTTTTATATTTATATTCTTTTTACTATATCTGTAAAGAACTTCTTTTAATATTTCTTGCGAGGTAGGCTTATTGACAACAAATTCTCTCGATTCTTGTTTTTCAGAGAAAATCTTTATTTCTCCTCAAAATTTAAGAGGTTTTTGCCTTAGGGCATGTGTGTTCACTGGAGAGAGACACAAAGAGATAGTGAGAGGGAAAGTGAGAAATCACCCACCAAAGGGGTTGACCACACCGCAATCCCTTCTACTCTATTCTCCTCCCAGGATCTTGGGTACACACACACACACACACACACACACACAGACACACACACATGTGTCCAGAGTGATTTTCAAGCCACCGATTCTGGGACTTGATCTGCAGCTGGCCATGTGGGAGTCCAGTGACATAACCACTATGCCATCTGCTGGCCTCTCTTCTTGAATTTTGACAGATAATTCCTCAGGATACTGAAGTTTAGATTGGTGACTTTCTCTCAACATTTTAAACATTTTATTCCACTCTCTTCTTGCTTGTGTGATAACCTGAGAAGTTCGATGTAATTTTAACTTTGTTCTTCTAAAGGTAAAGTATTGTTTCCCTCTAGCTTCTTTCAGGATTTTTTTCTTTCTCTGATTTTCTGTACTTTCTGTAGTTTAAAAAAATATAGCTAAGCTTTTTTATTTATTTATTTATTTATTTATTTATTTATTTATTTATTTATTTTAGTTTTAATGTTTTGTTGGTATTAGGAGCTGGGAATTATCCAGCTTGGTGTTCCTGAATCTGTGGTTTGGTGTCTGACAATGATTTGGGAAAATTCTCAGCATTATCATTTCAAATATTCAAATGGAAAAAATATTTTTCTATTCTTTTCTCCTTTCCTTTTTTTTCTGATATTCCATTACATATACATTACAGTTTTTATAGTTGTCTTATAGTTCTTGGATGTTCTACTCTTTTCTTTATTCTTTGTCCTCTTTGCTTTTCAGTTTCAGAGGCTTCTGTTGATTCATACTCAAGCCCAGATATTCTTTTCTTAGCTGTGTCCAGTCTGCTAATAAGTCCATCAAAGGCATCTGTCTTAGTTTGTTTTCTGTTGTTATAACTGAATTCCTCACACACTGGGCAATTTATAAATCATTAAGCTTTATTCAACTCATAATTCCTGAGGTACGAGGTTGAAGGGCCACCTCTGGTGAGGACCTTCTTTCTGGTGGTGACTCTCTCTGGA
Source organism: Tupaia tana (assembly GCA_026018925.1). Taxonomy (NCBI): domain Eukaryota; kingdom Metazoa; phylum Chordata; class Mammalia; order Scandentia; family Tupaiidae; genus Tupaia; species Tupaia tana. Next base: position 171,199,115 of record JAKSZU010000002.1, on the reverse strand, counting down.
GTCTCAAGGCAGCACAGGGCATCACATTGTGAGAAGGCATGTGTCAGCTCTAGTCTCTCTCTCTTCTTGTAAGACCACTGATATTCAATTATGGTGGTCCATTTTGAAAATTTTATCTAATTCTGATTACTTCTCCCAGGCTCCACCTCTAAATACCACTGTCTGATTAAATTTTTACCCTCTTTGTTTTTTTAAGAGAGATTTTTGCTATAGGGTGTATGTATTCACCAGACAGACAGAGAGGCAGAAAGCAAGAAATCACCATCCCCACCCCCACCCCTGGGGGAAGGCCGTCCCGCAATCCCTTCTCCTTCATTCTCCTCTTGGGATTTTAGACTCACAAGTACACATTCCCTGGCATGAGTTTCAAGCCTCCAGGTCCAGGACTCAAACCACTGTCGACTATGTGGGAGTCCAGGGACATAACATCTGTTGGTCCCAATTTCCACCCTCTTAATATCTCACAAAGGAGATTAAGCTTCAGCATGAGTTGTAGTGGATTAAACCATAGTATTCTGACTCTGGTTTCTCACAACTCATGTCCTCACATACGAAATATACTGATTCCGTCTGGGTAGTTTCTAAGTTTTTATGTTTTTGTTTTGGTTTTTAAAGAGATTTTTTGCTATAGGGGATATGTGCTCACTAGAGAGACAGAGAGAGAGACAGAAAGACAGACAGAAAGCGAAAAATCACCAGGGGGGTGAGGGGGTGGAAAGAACACATTGCATTCCCTTTTTCTCCATTCTCTCAGGATTTGGGGCATGAACACGCATGCACCCAGTGTGAGTTTTAAGCCGCTGGATTTGGAACTCAAACCAAGGTCATCTACAGGAGAGTCCAGTAATGTAACAATTACACTATCTACTGGTCCCTACTCCCAAAGTCTTAACTCATTTTGGTATCAACTCAAAAATCAAAGTCCATGAATCTCAACTGAAACATAAGGAAAACACCTTTCAACTGTGAGTTTATTACCATTAAAAATAAGTTCTAAGGACCAGCAGCCGGACTTCCCCAGAGTTGACTGTGGTTTGAGTCCCAGACCCAGTGGCTTAGAACTCACACCAGGTGTGTGTGTGTGCATGCCCCAAATCCTGAGAGAATGGAGGAAAAGAGACTGTGGCATGGCCATTCGCCCCCAGGGTATGATTTCTCACTTTCTGTCTCTCTGGCAAGTGCACATGTCCAATAGCAAAATCTCTGTAACAATAACAACAAAAGTTTATATGTCCATGATACAATGGTGGGACAAGCATAGATACTCCCAATCCAAAAAAAGAAATGGGTCAACAAAAATAAGTGCCAGGCTAACACAAGTCTGAAACCCAGCAGGGCAAACATTAAATCTTTTTTTTTTTTTTTTTTGGAGAGGTTTTTGCTATAGGGCGTGTGTGTTCACCAGGAAGACAGAGAGAAAGAGAGACAGAAAGTGAGAAATCACGCCCCAGGGGGGATGGCCACAACACAACCCCTTCTCCTCCATTCTCCTCTCGAGATCTTAGGCATGCATGCACATGCGCCTGGTATGAGTTTAAGCCACCGGGTCTGGGACTCGAACCTCATTCAACTACATGGGAGTCCAGCGGTATAGCCATTACGTCAACTGCTAGTCCCCAAACGTTAAATCTTAAAACTCCAAAATAATCTTCACTCCATATCCATTCTTTGGACACTCTAGAGTCTTTTCACATTCATGACTTAATCACTTAAAGGCCTCACCCCTTAATACGATCACATTGAGGTATAGGATTTCAACACATATATTTTGAGATAAAACAAACATGTAGTTCACAGCAGTAGTTTTCTTGAAATATCAGAAGTCTCCTTACACAAATTATTGTTCTGAAGTGAATGGGTCTCTTGGAGTTTATGGATCATTAATTAAATATTGAATAGGTTTGGGGCATTTCAAAAACTAGGCAATGTACAACTAAAATTCTACTGTACATTAATTTAATTACAAAATATAACACAATCATTTATTGATTCAGTAAATCAATATCCTAATCACTTTTCATCTAACATTTTAATTAATCCTCAAAACAACTAACATAAACTTTTTTTAAGAGAGATTTTTGCTATAGGGTACATGTGCTTGCTGGAGACACAGAGAGAGACAGAGAGACAGACAGCAAGAAGTCACTCCCAGGAGGGATGGCCACACCACAGTCCCTTCTCCTCCATCCTCCTCTCAGCTCTTGGGTCTTGGGCATGCATGCAAACATGCCTATCATGTTAGAAGGCTCCCTTTCAGGGTCAACAGGTGGCGTAGTGGTTGGGGCACTGGACTCCCACATGGCTGACCGAGGTTAGAGTCCTGGACCTGGCAGCTTCCTTTCTCACTTTCTTTCTGTCACTCTGTCCCTCTCTGGTCAAATTCAAAATGGATAAATGAATAAATAAAGTTAAATAAAATAATTCTTAAACTAAAAAAAAGAAGATTCCCTTTCATTCTTTTGTTGCCTCAATTTACTCTGCTACCTCTCATGATTTATCAATTTCAGTTTAATCTGATGAATGCTAGACTAGCACGGAAATCATTTTCTCAGTTGGATAGACGAGCTTGCTCCTACTACTTTAAGTGCACAAAGAGAGGTCTTATGTGAATACACAGCCCACAAATTTATCCTCAGTTTTCATATCTTTAAAAAATATGTCTATGTCTCGATCTCAGGCAAAAAAAAAAAAAAAAAAAAAAAAAAACTTTTTAAACAAGTAAAGAAGGAAAGAGTGAAGATTTAAGAAGACTCGTACAACAGCACAGCCATGCAGAAGTCATACAGGGTCAGAGCATACTGTACTGGCTCTGCTGCTTTCCAGTTACTACATTAATAGCTCCTGAGAACAGAGGAAGGCATGTGGCCCCAGACGATCAGCTCACCGAGTATTCCAAGCCACTGAACTCAACTACTTAAAGATAACCCATCTTGAATCACCCTAAGCAGAGTGGATCATCAAAAAAAAAAAAAAAAAAAAAAAAAAAAAAAAAAAAAAAAAAAACTATGCAATTAGAAACCTGAGAATTCTGGGCTAAAAATATCATATCATATTAAAAGAATTAAAAAATCACACGCCTTTATCGTACAGGGATGGAGGGGGACTTGGGGGACAGTAATGTGTTTTATAACATTTGGTGTAAGTCAGTGTGAAGCAAAGACAAAGCTCCATAATTCAACACTATTTAAAAACTTTCATGAGACAGAATCATTCCTCTAAGTTTTACATACCTATAGTCATTACAGCTCACAGTCTATGAAGGCATTTCCATTCAATCCACATGCCACATAGTTAAATGCTAAACATATTCTAGCAACTGTAATTCTACAAATATTTGTTGAGCAGCTTTTTCTTTCTGTCACTCTGTCCCTCTCTGGTCAAATTAGCTGGTACTATCAGCTAGTTACAAAATAGCCTAGGTGGGGAAATATAAAATTTTTCATCAAGGAATATACAATATAGTAAGAAAAAGAAGACATGTGAGAAAAAATAGTTATAATAGCAGGATGACATAGATGGTGCTACTTTAAAAATATAAATAATCTTGAGACCAGCAGGTGGTATAGTGGTTAAGGGAGCTGGATTCTCACATGGCTGACCGTGGTTCGAGTCCCAGACTGGTGGCTTGCATTCTCACTTTCCCTTTCTTTCTTTCTCTCTCTGTCTCTTTCTGGTCAAATTTAAAATGATAATAATAATGATAATAAATGAAATTAAATAAATAAATATTTTTTAAATATATATATACAAATAATCTTATACATCACCAGAAAATAAGGTTATTTCCATATGGAAGATTGTGAAAAGACTTCTGAATAAGGTTTCACATTAGTAGAGGCATGGAAGATGATTAGGGTGTAGAAATCTAGAATTTGGCATCTGGGTTAAAACAGTCAGGTACAATATATAGCATGAACTGTTACAGGTGATGTACAGTAAAGGTTTGGATGTAAAAGGGTGAATTTAAGATAGAGAAGACCTTGGAACCAGCAGATGCATAGTGGTTATGTTGCTGAACTCCCACGTGTCCAACCACGGCTCGAGTCCAGGACCTGGAGGCTTGAAACTCTTGCCAGGTACATGTGCATGTGTGCCCAGAGTCCCAGGAAAAGAATAGAGAAGGGATTGTGGTGTGGCCATCTCTCCGGGGAGTTGATTTCTTGCTTTTGTCTCTCTGTCTCTCTGACAAGCACACGCACCCTATAGCAAAAATATCTCTAAAAAATTAATTAATTTATGAAAAGATATAGAAGACCTTAAATGCCAAGTAAAAAAATTTTGGAATTCATTCATTTCCAATGAAGATGCATTGAAGACTTTTGAGAAACGAATATGCAGATTAGAATTATATCTTAGGAAGATTGATAAACAGGTACAATATTGAATATAACATAATGGAAAGAAGATCTGCTACTGGCTAATGTCACCATACCTTTGTTTAGCAACATGAGCTTACATGACCTAGTCAGGAGAATACAATAGAGAAGGAAGTGGGGAAAATAACAGAAGTTAAGAAATCCTCCCATACTCACTATCAAGTGCTCCAACTCAGACCTCTGAAGGCCTCCACCTTATAAAGTCACTGTGAAACAGGTCATGAGATTTTCATTAGTGGGAAATGTCTCTTCCTTGTTTAGGCCATTTGATAATGAGAAAATTTGACATGAACAAGAGGTGTCTATACAGTTGTAGCTGAGCTGTTAGTTACAGAAATGTAGAAGATAAAAACAGATCAAAAGAAAAAATGAGGTAGGGAAAGACAATGACTGTAAATAACAGAAAAAGAGGGCTGGCTCTGAGACCTGGTGATTACAACAACCACATACCACATGGCTGACTGCACAGTTGGAGGCCTGCACTGGCAGCTCGAGAAATGCTTGGCGAATGTGTGCATGTGCCCAAAATCCTGAAAGGAGAAAGAGGTAGAGGAGAAAGGATTGCAGTGTGACCATTCCCCATGGAGGGGACTTTCTCATCTCCTTCTCTTGTTATCTATCTGTTTCTCTCTGGCAAGTACACACACTGTCTAACAATAATAATAATAATAAGAGAATAAACTAATCAAAGAAACGGAATAAAAATTCTCATCACCTCTACTCTAATGGGAATTATTCAACTTTGTGTGTCCCAGGTAACTTCGAGGAGCCAGTGAAAGTTCGAAGAATGTCTACGACACACAAAATTGTTAAAGATTTTTCACTCTCCCATGGAGTCCAATCTTGATTTCTATATACCTAAGAGTAAGATTATCCATGTAGGGACCAACAGATGTTGTAATGGTTACATTACTGGACTCCCACATAGTCGACTATGGTTTGAGTCCCAGACCAGGAGGCTTAAAACTCATACCAGGTATGTGTGCATGCATACCCAAAATCCCAAGAAGGAGAAAGGAGGAGAAGGAACTTTGGCATGGCCACCCCCCCTGGGAGGGTTATTTCTCACTTTCAGTCTGTCTCTCCAGTGAGCACACACACCCTATAGCAAAAGTTTACTTTAAAAGAAAAAGAAAAAGAAAAAGAAAAAAAAAGATTATCCACATGAGCTGTAATTCTATGACGATTAATTGAACCACATGATATACATTAAGAATTCCACTAACAGGATCGGTAATGGCTTTACACTTACAAGATTTCTTGTTAGTGTGGCACATGGTCAAAATGATCAAAAATATCATCATGTTTTAACAAACATACATGTTTCTCTACATCACTGTATCTCTCTATATAGAGCACTAAGTATAAAGAGCAAGAATATTCAAATTAATGAAGCTGATATGGTTGGAATATACATTTAAATATAAAGATAAATATTGGAATATACATTTAAAATATAAATATAAATATTTTAAATATACGTTTAAAATATAAAGATCCCTTTACTTCTATTTCAAGCTTACCAAATCTAACTTCAGATGAAGTTATATGCAAGCTTTCTTTGAGAGACTTAAGACATTTCTTGACTTTTCCTCAGGAGTAAATTTTTATTTTTATTTTTTAAGAATTATTTTTTTAGTATTATTTTTAAATCTTGCTATAGAGCACATGCACTCACCAGAGAGAGACAGAGAAAGAAAGAGAGAGAGATAGTAAGAAAGCAAACAGCCAAGTCTGGTACTCGAACCATGGTTGGCCACGTGGGAGTCCACTGCCCCGAACACCATGCCACCTGTTGACCTGGTGGAATAAATTTTTCTTCCATAATCTTGTCTGCCTGTTTCTAATACTGTTTTACTGATTGCAGTCCCTTTTAAGATAAATATATACATTCTCCACATATCAATCATAATAGTCTTTTTAAACACAAATTAAATTAAGCCATATTATTTAAGCAGAATATGAAATTATTTATCAAGAAATTGGACATTAAAAAACATTTGTTGGAGGGTGTATATGCTTACCACAGTGACAGAGAGAAGAAGAAGTAGAAAGCAACCAGCTCCCTCATGGGGTATGGTCATGTCACAATCTCTTGTCCTCCATTTCTTCCTCCTTTCAAGATTTTGGGCACACACAAACATAAGTGCCCAGAGCATCTTTTAAGCCACCAGGTTCAGGACGCACACTGCACAGTCAGTCATGTGGGATCCAGCCACCTTAACCACCATTTTGTTCTTTTTTTTAAATTTTTTCAGAGAGAGAGATTTTTTGCTATTGGACACATGCACTCGCTGGAGATGCAGAGACAGAAAGGGAGAAATCACCCTCGATGGCCATGCCTGCAATTCATTCTCCATTTTACTCACAGGATTTTGGGCACACATGCACACGCACCCAGCATGAGATTTAAGCCACCATGTCTGAACTTGAACCACGGTTGAATTGGGTGGGAATTCAACAACATAACCATTACGCCATCTGCTGGTCCCCCACCACTTTGTTCTTATAATCACCTTTGGCAGGGCCAGTGATTTTGACTAAATTATTGCCATTTTAGCCTTACCTCTTGGGTAAGGACAAAGAAAAGGAGATACAAATCTATCCCTTCACTTGACATTTACATGAGGATTTTTGGAAATTGTCCTACACATATTAGATCTAGCTATGAGAAACCTTGATTTTTTTGGCGGTGGGGAAGGATTTATTTCTTCTATGACTTCAGGAAATATATCTTAAAAAAAAATTTTAAAGAACTTATATTCTCTCACATCTCAAAGATGATATAATAAATTTATTTGAAAGTTATAGCATCATAAACATAACCTTAAAGACTGCAGACCATACAGATAGTATATAATTCAAACCTTCAATATATTAAAACCATTTTTTCCACTGAAAGCTGTATCTACTCAGGGTAAGATTAGGGTTATTTATAGTTCCTAAAAGAACCAAAACTGGGCATCAGATTATGCTGAGGAGAAGCTCCTAAAATTTTCCTCTACTTTCTCAGCCAAGATAATGGATCTAGTAAAAAAGAAAAAAATTATCAGTTGAAAAGTTGATTTCAGGGTTGGTCAGTGGTTAAGGCAGCTAGATCCTCCATTACCAACTGCACAGTTCAAATTCTGGACTCAGCGGTTTGAAAAACACAGTCTAACCTAAGAAACTCCATCTATACCATCTATACTATACCTTATGAAAAACATAAAAAGAAGGAAGAGGAAGAAAAGAAAGGAAGAAGGGCAGAAGAAATAATTAAGATGTAATTTTTAAATTAACTATTAAAAATACTAGACATCTTTTATATTCTCAAGTATAGTATATTTTCTAAAATATTTGTACTTGCAGAAAGAAATCATAAGTGAAAATATTTATATATTAGATTAAACAAAAAAACTAGTTCCTTAAAAATTAGCATAAATGTAGTAAAATGAAAAAGTGACAAAGTGGGAAATATAATTGCTTTTGTTTTAGTACATAGAAAAGGTGAATATGCTTAAAATACGAAGTAAAAATGAATCAATGAAAAAAAAATTTCCCAAAAGAAAATTTGTGCAGAACGCATGGGCAGTAGGTAATTTACTAAAGAAGGAAAAACTTATGAAAAGATGCCTGAACACACTAGTAATTATGGAAATGTTAATAAAAAGGTCAGAGGGTGGCAATGGGTGGAGGGAGCTTAATCTCACATGACTGACCACAGAACAAATCCTAGCCTTGGCAGATTGAAAAACACATTAGCACATGTTCATGTGTGTTCCAAGTCTTTACAGGATGGAGAAATGCAGAGAAGAGGAATGAGGTGTGACCATGCCACAGGTGGGGAGGTACTTTTTTCTCTTTCTCTCTTCGGTGAGTACACATGCCCTCTGGCAATTAAATAATCAACAGCAATCATGGTTTTTATGATCAGTTTAGGAAAAAAATAACAAATTTGGTAATAAAAGAAGTGTAAGAGATATGGTCAAACAGTTTGAGGAAATATAAATTGTTTCGAACTTTTGTGTATGGGATAATTTGTCAATAAAGTCCTCCTGATTTATTATGTTTTGACTTAAAATATTTTTTAAGGAATTCTTTGATTTAACTTTATTTATTTATTTATTTATGTTTAATTTGACCAGAGAGGGACAGAGTGAGAAAGAAAGAAAGAGAGGGAAAGAGAGAAAGCAAGCCTCCAGGACCGAGACTCAAACCACGGTCAGCCATGTGAGTCCAGAGCCCTTAACCACCACACCACCTGCTGGTCCCTTGACTTAAAATATTTTGATAGTTTTAATTTATATGCATTTTTGACTTAAGATGTTTTTTACTTACAATCGGTATTTGGACATAAACCCAACATAAGTTGAGGAGCATTTATTTATACTGAAAGTTATTTGATCTAGCAATTCCACTTCCAGCAACATTTATTTATTCCTTCTTTCCTAAATTTCCTACAATGGGACATTATTGTTTTTTAAATAGTAAAAAACAAAGATATTTTGAAAAGTAAGCAAAGTCATTATTTATTAGACATGGACTTGCTTCAGTTATGAGGCTAAACCCTTCTCCTGGGTTTGAGATACTTGATTAAATATTGAGTCCTAACGTAGAGGAAAATGAAAATAAACACAGCTTCACCAAATGAAAAAATGGATAGGGTTCTTGTATATCTGAAGAAAAAGCTGAGTAACCTTGCTAATAGGATGCCATGAGTTCTACCTTCTACAAACTGAATAGCAAAGAATAATAATGGTCAGCCAAATATATTTGTCCTCTTTAGAGCAATATATCAAGTCTGGGAGTTTGGAAGTGAGAATGTAAATTTCTGCTTTCTATAATTCAAACTGCCTCCAAAAATCCCAGAGATTTATGTAAGTTATTCATTCATGTCTGAGTTTAACATCAAGCAGAACTAGACATAAAAGAAAAATCTGTCATTAAAAACTAATAGACCCATTGCTAATGCCCCAAACAGATCAGACATAATCCCATAAATCCTAAAGAACTGTTAGGTCTTTAGGTGACTCTGGGTGTCACTCAGTAAAAGCAAAAACTCCTCTGAAACCAAACATCTGATGCCTCATCTGAGAACCATGTCAAGATCTGGAGTCTAGACATTTCCTTTTCCCTATTCCTAAGAAAAGTGTTACTTTGGCCTTTGAAACTGACGTGAGAAAACCATAGGTTAAAGAATAAAGTGAACATGCCAACCTATGGCCCGGTGGTGAAGGCAGCCGGATCCTATATGACCAACCCTACAGTTTAAGTCCTGGACTCAGTGGTTTCTGAAACACACCAGGTGCGTAGATGTGCATGCCCCAAATTCCGAAAGGAGGGAGAAATGGAGAAGAGGTGTGGTGTGACCATTCCCCATAGGGGATGCTTTCTCACTCCCTCTCTCTGTGCTCTCCAGTGAGTCCATGTGCCTGCTGACAAAATTATTTAAATGCATAAATAAATAATCAAATAAATAAAGCGAACTAGCTCTACCACATGTCTGTGTGCATTATTTCTATTTTTGTTTTTTGGAGTGATTTTTGCTATAGGGCGCGTGCCCTCGCCAGACAGACAGAGAGAGATAGAGAGATAGAAAGCGAGAAATCACCCCCCAGGGGAGATGCCCACACCGCAATCCCTTCTCCTCCATTCTCCTCTTGGGACCTTGGGCACGCACGCACACGCGCCCGGTGTGAGTTTAAGCCACCGGGTCCGGGACGCGAACCGCAGTCGACTACATGGGAGTCCAGCGACATAGCCATTACGCTAACTGCTGGTCCCATGTGTGCATTATTTCTGAAGTGGAGGTACAGGAATGAAAAAGGTTACATTTGCTGAGCTCCATCTTCTGTTGGTGCAGCACATGCAGGCAACCCTTTAATCGCTCTTCTTCAGCACTGCTCCATGCAATACACAGCAAGAAGCATAGGTTTTGCCACATTTTCTGATCTCCCAGTGGTGACATAATGGCTTTATAACTATGTTTGGCCACTGAAATGTAAGCCAAAGTTGGTAAAATTTCTGGGAAGGCTCCTTAAATTCCAGTAATCCCTAGATATCTGAGGAGTATTATTTTTAGAACCTCCTGCAGATACCAAAATCCTTAAATGGATGCAGAAATCCCTTGTATAAAATGGTCAAGTTTTTGCATATAACCGATGCACATCCTCCCATATACTTTAAATCATCTCTATATTGCCTGTAATACCCAATACTATGTCAATGCTATATAAATAGTTGTTATAAAAATTCTATACATGTTTATTAGAGATGTAACCGACTTTTAAAAATATTTTGATCCATAAGTTGGTGTACTTCACAGAACCCACAGATGTAGAGGGCTGACTGTGTTTGCCTTTTTTCTTCTTATTATTTAATTCTGGACCACAATCGTCATAGCTGGAGCTTCAACAGCCTCAGCTATGCAGCAGCCATGATGGGATATGATGATAATGGAGCCTGTGTCCCCAGTGGCACTGAAGAATTGACACAACAGAACAGCACTGAACTGCCTAACTCTCTAGACCTGTTTGACCTCAGAGAAAAGTAAATCTCTGTCTTCTAAAAGCCATTGTTAATTTTTATGTTAATAGCAGCCAATGGCAACTGCTAACTGACATAACGCCATGGGTAAATACAAATATGTAAGTTAAGGCTTAGAGGTGGAAATGATCATAGTCTATGTGGACCCACTAAGGAACTAGCTTTGGTGAGTAGTAGAATAAAGAGACATAAGCATGAATACAGAGAAGAGTCTATTGGCCGTATACAAAAGAGATCTGAGTAGGAGATACTCATGACAGTGATTAAACTAGAACTACATAAAAAGGATTTGTCGATTTGAGCTAACACCAAAACTATGTATTTCTACTCAGTTTCATTTGTCTCTGATTTCTTTCCCTTAGCTATCGCTTCCTCGTGTCAATCTTCAGGAACACATGTGTGTAGAATATATGAGTCAGATGAGGAACTATTACCTGAAAATAGTACGTACACAACATTCCTGCTACAGATTTTGCCAAAATTACTCTCTACTTCCTGTTAGAAATATTGATAAAGGAGAGTACAGAAAGCCACAGAAACTTTAGGGAATGCCTAGAATCCTAGGGAGGCAGGATCCATTTGAACCCAGTTCCCTCCCTGCCAGGCCATCATTTGGAAATGGTCATATTTCATTACCTAAGGCTGCAGCTGCTATTGGCCATCTGTTCTGTAGCTAGAGCTCTCGACAAGTTCTAATAACAATGCTCCTCCCCTGCTTTTGTCAAAACCTATAGAAGTGCTAAGATTTTATCCTTTTTCCAAGCTAACAATTTTGTCTGCCATGGTTTCATGGGTGCTGACTCCTGAGTCAGAAACAAATTACTTTATTATTCCCTCCAGAAAATAAGCAACATAAGCATCCTTTTTGTGTCAGTGACCCGTGTGTTGTGTGTTCTACAGGGGAGAACCTGGAAGGTGCATGGAGAATCCCTTCTAGACAGCAACTCTGTGGTGCTGATGTCTCCCTTTCTGTGGTACTTCCTGTTGTCACTGGTAGGCCTCCCTCTGCTTTGTTGATATCTTTAATTCTGTCTACACCTTCAGAAAGAATGCTGTCTTTACACTCTTCAATTTCTTTTTAATCATGCCATCATTTTCCTGTTGAAATCTATCTCTTAACCTATCTATAATTCCTCTTTCTCACTTCAAAATAGGAATAATAATAGTACTTTAGTTACTTTTTTTTTAAAAATTTGCTATAGGCCATGTGCACTAGTCAGAGAAAGGGAGAGAGAGAGAGACAACACCCCTCAGGGAGGATGGGCACACTGTAATCCTTTTCCTCCATTTTTTTAGATTTGGGTCAGGAACACACACTTGCCTGGTTTGTTTCCTAAGCCATCAGGTCAAGGTCTTGAACAATGCAGTAGGCCATGTAAGATCCTGTGCCTGAATTACCAGACCACCAGCTGGTCCAAGAATAGTTACTGAGAGTCATGGTGAGACTAAAATAAGAAAACATACTAACTTTTAGCAGAAACATTTGATGTACTAGCTTCATTAATAATTTTATCACTACCTTTTACACATATAATATAGAGTCATAAACCTTTATCTTTTTTTTTCTTTTTTGGAGAGGTTTTTGCTTTAGGGCGTGTGTACTTGCCAGAAAGACAGAGAGACAGAAAGTGAGAAATCACCCCCCCGGGGGGATGGCCATGCTGCAATCCCTTCTCCTCCATTCTCCCCTTGGGATCTTGGGCATGCATGCACATGCGTCCGGCGTGAGTTAAACCATCGGGTCCTGGACTCCAACCACGGTCGGCTACATGAGAGTTCAGCAACATAGCCATTATGCTAACTGCTGGTCCCACAAACCTTCATCTTGTCAATGTTTTTTCCATACTTTAAAGCAGGCAGTTCACCCTACCATTTCAACTTGAAATTTCCCTGAATTACTTGCACATGACTTCAAATAATAAATAATGTGCAAATAATGTTCCAATTTCTTTATTCCAGAGTTTAAACATTTTTTAATGTCTTCTTCAATAGAAAATGATGGATCATCTCATTGTTTTCTTTTTGATCTTCTTTGAGAATTGACCATTTCTTTTTCTTTCTAGTAATTCATTGGAGCTCAGTATCTTATTCAATAAGAAAAGAAGCATATGATACAACAAACAAAAATATCCCTAGGTGCTATTCATTAGTGAGGAATCATTTTTGTGTTTACTGAGGACTGACCATCATCCTATTTTTGCGGTAGTACTTTCTCACACGGGCCTGTGTCCTTAAATATTCCTACAATGGATACCTACTTAAATTTCAGTATCAAAATAAATAGCTTCTCACTGCAGAAAATTTTCTAGATTTTGACTGGTATAGGGAGTGAATATAAGAATGGGACCGGCAGGTGGTGTGGTGATTAAGGGCACTGGACTCCCATATGGCTAAACAGTGGTTCAAGTCCCCCAGACTTGGTGGCTTGCTTTCTCACTTTCCATCTCTCTCCCTTTTTTTTTTTCTCTCTCTCTTTCACTCTGTTCCTCCCTGGTCAATTTAAAATATAAATTAATTAATTAATTAATTAATTAAAGATAAATAATAAAATAATTTTAAAAGAATAAAACAGTAAATGTAATAAAACCAAGAAGAGAAAGTATACCCATTGAGCTTGATCGTAGGAGAGTTTTTTTTTATAGATTCAGTTATTCATTCATTTATTTATTCTCTTCCCTCTAAAGCAGTTTGAGCTTCCCTCATTTCACCCACTCTTTGACAAATATCAATGGTCTCAAACTATTTTAAGCAGACATTAGATAATGAGGAAAGATAAAAGGTTCTATTTCAAAAGGAAAACTCTCAATGAGCAAAGAGTGGTTACACACACAAAGTGATGTAGTTTTTCCCACCTTCCCCAAAACTGTATTTAACACTTAATTCTCATTTTTAATTTCTATTTTGCTTGGATTGCAGAGCTAAACCACTCCTGAGTCTAATTCTACCATGGTAACAGGACTTAGCTAGCTGCAGCCTCAAGATCAGCAATGCCCTGGAGGGTAAGGGTGTAAAATTTGAGCCCTCGGGGAAGGATCACTGAGATCTTGGGCTTAGTGCTGGGCAAGGCCTCTGCAGAATGGCTGTAAAAGGGGATGGCTTCTGGACAGTTTTCCACTTTGATCCTGAGCTTAAACTTAAGCCTAAACCTCTTAAGTCAGTCCTACCCAGCTACTCTGAACCTTCAGCCCAGAGGAAGTGAATTCTGTGAACTGGATGGAGTCTTTACAGCCAAAAGTATGGATGCTGGGGCGCTGGAGATACCACCTAGACCTTTGAGAAAGTTCTGGGAGAGATTTCACAGACTCACTAAGAAACCTTTAGAGTAAGTGGTGATGACTATTCAGTATTATCTTGACAGATTTTGTGGAAACCCCCTCTGACTGATAAGCATTTCCTCACAGTCCTTTAGCCTTCAGCCCAGTTAATGAGTTGTTGACATGTCGAGGAAAAGAAAGATTCCAGATTTCTGGTTGAGAATTTCCTAAACTTAGTGGGAAGAGAAAACGTTCCCATATTTTGGGTTCCCCCCTCCCTGAGGTCTTTATGTTTCATTTTCTAAAATGTTTTCCTACCTACTCCAATTTCTTAGGGCAATTGTGAAAAATGTATTTAAACATTCGATAGTATTTTTTATGTTCTCTCAAATGTTTAGCAAAACTAATCTCAGGAAGGAGTTTTACCAAAACAAATGTCTTTTCATAATTTTCAATCATGAGGCCAGAAGAGATATACTGAATCCTAACAAAATTCCCTCTTATTAAAGAATGACCCCAAAATGTTATCTTCCCAAGAAAAGTCATAAAATCCACTCTTTGTTCAGTTGTACGCATTATTAATCACATTATCTGATCCTTTTCCACATTATTGTTTTAAGTTTCTATTTTAAAAAAATTATTTTATTTAACTTTTATTTATTTATTTTAATATTTGACCAGAGAAGGACAGAGTGAGAGAGAGAGAGGAAAATGAAAAAGCAAGACCCCAGGTCTAGGATTCAAACTGCAGTTGGCCACATGGGCCATCTTAACCACCATGCCACCTGCTGGCTCCATGTTTGAAGTTTCTTAAGTCCTTTTTTTTTTTTTTTTTCTTTTCAGGAGAAAAAAAAAGAGATTAAGCTAGGGGTCTTGTCATGCTGTGATCCTTCTACCTTGCCTCCTAGTCAGCCAGGCTCATGGGCTGCCCATATTCTGGTTCACCCAGAACCACCCCAAGGCTTTTTCAAATGTCTTCAATATCACACAGCAGTTCCCTACTGCCTGTGGTGGCCCTACTGCCTGTGCCACTGTGACTGGGCCTTACTTGTTTGTAAGGTACAGAGATTCTGAAAAATGTTCATAAGTATGACCCAGAGTATAGGGCAGGAAGAGGAAGAAAATATGTATGGAGGAGTTCCATCTTTATTGGAAGAACAATAATTCGTTTTTTTCTAATGAGATCATGCTGATAAAGTAATTTCTTATCTGATTAGAGGAAGACAGAGGAGAAAAAGTTCTGCTTACATCCCCTCTAAGGGTACCAGGACATTGCTGTAGGGTGCATGCACTTGCCAGACAGACAGAGACAGACAGAGAGACAGAAAGGGAGAGATCACTCCTCAGGGGGAATGGCCATCCGCAATCCCTTCTCCTCCATTCTCCTCTCGGGGTCTTGGGATTCTGTCACTTTACTGGAGAGTGGTGTGGGAAGGGGTGGAGGGTTGGGGAGGAGAAGCAGGAAGGGGCAGAGACAAGTATATATTCATCTAGAACAGGGATTTATAAATGAAGGCCCATGGGATCATATCTGATCAGCACCTTTTTGCTTTCAAGCTAAGAATTGTTTTTACATTTTTTAAATGATTACATTTTAAATGTACTTAAGTAGCTACCTTACGGTCTCAATTTTTGCCTGCTGGCTTGTAAAACTGAAAATATTTACTATTTGAACCTAAGAAAACATTGGCTAACACTCGATCCAGAATATTCTGACTATTTGCATTCCTAAAAAGGAAAACTCCTATTTCTGGCCACAAAGATTTAGAAGTTTATGACTGAGATAAGATGATACCAATTATCCTTCACCATGCAGAAATTCAAATCACAGAAAATCCTAGCAAGCAAACTTAGAGAAATTTGAGATTTGAGACTTAAGGAACACTCTTCATGAATAGAAATGATACAACTGACCTGCTTTTTTGTTTGTTTGTTCGTTTGTTTCCTTAACTCCATATCTACATGGAACCACAAACTAAACCATTCTGGAACCAGACTGTTCAGAATCTTGGTAGTTATATAAGCAGGCTTCTTTGCGTATGCGGTTAGCATACTTTGCACATTCTTTTCAATTTTCTAAATTTTTCTAAAAAGTTTTACCAGTCTCAAAATGGTGGAAATAAACATGGTATTGGACAAAGACACATTAAAACTAAATAATGAACCAGGAAGAAAAAATCTAAATCATTTTCTCAGGATCCAATTTCAGTCGATTCACAGGTTTCTCAAACTTTCCTTTCTGTTAGTTCCTGGTTATTGAGTTTCCATGTGCAGAGTTTTGCTAGTACCCAATAGCATACAATCAACTAGGTAAATGGGTAGCATGTCAAGAGCTGAAATTTCTAAGAAGGCTATGGTAGTGTCAACATATTTACTTCAAAGAATAGGCACTCCTAAACTCATAAACAATCCCACTTACAACAACATCTGCTAGTTTTAGTGACAATGCCATGTATGTGTGCTTCCTAATAAGGTACATAAATCTGTTTGAATTAACAGATACATACACATGCATATGTATACATGCATACCAAGCAATATAATGATTTGTGTGTGTGTGTGTGTGTGTGTGTGTGTGTGATGTTAGGATATGCAGAACATCTTGTATTTTGAGGTGTCAGTGAGGGCCCTAGTAATGGGTCTGAGTAATAAATAAAGAGAATTGGAAACCAGCAGTTTTATTTTCAAAGAGAGGAAAAGATAGGTGTAACTTACTTAAAATGGAAAAGAGCCCAGAAGATCAAAGAAGAAAAAAGTTTCTTCTCAGATGCTGGGATATCAAATTGTTTCAAAAAAGGAGGTAGAGATGTTGCTCACTTTTAACAGTTCTTTTTTCTTTCTTTCTTTTTTTTTTTTTTTTTAAAATTAGTTATGTTCAAAGGCCACCAGGTGGCATGGTGGTTAAGGTGCTAGACTCACATATCGCCGACTATGATTTGAGTCCCAGAACTGGTGGCTTGAAAAATCACACGAGGGGGACCAGCAGTTAGCATACTGGCTATGTCACTAAACTCCCATGTAGCCGACCACAGTTCGAGTCCCAGACCCAGTGGCTTAAAACTCACGCCGGGCACGTGTGCGTGCGTGCCCAAGATCCCAAGAGGAGAATGGAGGAGAAGGGATTGCAGTGTGGCCATCCCCCTGGGGGGTGATTTCTCACTTTCTAGCTCTCTGTCTCTCTCTGTCTGTCTGGCGAATGCACACTCCCTATAGCAAAAACCTCTCCAAAAAAAAAAAAAAAAAATTACATGAGGCATCTGTGCAGGTGTGCCGAAAATCTCAGGAAGAGAATTAAGGAGAAGGGTTTGTGGTGTGGTCATCCCCTGTAGGAGGTGATTTCTCACTTTCCTTCTCACTCTCTCTGGTGAGCACATGTGCCCTGTGACAAAAACCTTTAAGAAAAAGTTATGTTTATTAATGTTGACGATATTGAGAAAAAAAGCAAAAGAACCTAAACTTGATCCATTAATAAGTCATGGAATCATCTTGGAAGTCATCTTATGTCAGTTCTTCACTCGTGTCTGAAACCTACTAGGCCTTTCTATCGTAACAATACATTTGCTAACAACAGAAAATCAGGCTTTGTTATAAAAACATTTATGGAGCTTTTATATGGTCTAGGCAATAGGTTAAGCTCTTATCATATATTATCACATGTAATTTCACAAAATTCCCAGGAGATATATATGATTATTGTTGTTATCTTACAGATGAAGTAAATACAGTTTATAGAGTTAAGTTACTACCTATGGTCCTACAGTTACTTAATGGTAGCCAAGATATTTTTTTAGAATTATTTAATTTAATTTTATTCATTGCCACTATTTTATTTATTTTTTCGAAGTTGACACAAGAGAGAGAAAAGAAAAGTGAGAAAGCAAGTTGCCAGGTCTGGGACTCGAACTGCAGTCAGCTATGTGGGATAATCCAACCTCCTTAACCACCTCACCACCTGCTGGCCCCAGTAGCCAAGATTTTAAATTTATTCTACCTTCAAAGATATTGTCTAAGTATTACATGTTTTATATTTATTAAATTATCTCATTCAATCACTGCACAGTGTTGTTTGTTCACTCCAACGTTCATACAATTTAAGGTTGATTTCTTCTTTTGATTATTACTGAAGTAGGCTCCATAAGTTTTTTATGTAAATGACTATGTATTGTTATTTTGTCTTTTAATAATGTTGATTTTTTAGGTAGAGATTCCCTAGATCTTAACTCCACCCTTCTTACTTCCTACCCAAAAGTACACATCCAATACACATCCAGTAAACTCTATTCCAAATCAATAACCAGCTCTCTTTCACTTTAAGAATCTATTCCCATGACCCCAGCCTGGACTGTATTTAAAAACTTGAGAATCATAAACTCTATTTCTACTGTTCAGGACATTCCCCTATCCCCAATCTCCTTAGGATCTCCCCGCAGGCACCTCCCCAAATTCATTTCCATTGTAGGCACTGAGACATTCTGTCCTTAACCTCCTCAATGGCTTCATCCACAGACTTTCCTGTGCACCTGCCTGCAATCTGATAACCTGGACCTATTAAACCTATCTTTTCCTTTGCCAAATCCTTGAGAGAAATGAACTAATATTCAACACTTCAACTATTATTTTTTTTTACCACAATTTGCCCATTTTTTTACAGTGGACCTTAAAACCTTATAGCATTTTGCTCTTCTCTTCATATCCTGTCAGCATATGCATCTGCTGTTTCAAAGAGACTCCTCTCAACTGTTTGAACTCCATCTCTACCCTTTCATGTAGTCTAAGAAGACTGTATCATGCTCAGTATATAACATAACATTTTTATTTGCTTTTGATTTCCTCCAGCTTCCTCAAGAATCTTGCCCAATTGTCCTTTATTCATCTATTTCATGAAATACAGAGAGAGAAAGAGACAAACACCACCAACAGAGTTTAATGTCATGATTCTTCCCCTTGCCCTGCTGGACAGTCAGGACTGCTGACATGTTTCCAGTATGAACAGGTCAATCTCGGAATGGAACCCTGATCTGCAGTATTGCCGAGTGACATGCTGCCACTGTGCTACCAAAGCTGGGATCAATTACCCTTTATTTTCTTCTATCATTAACCTCTCCCTATCTACAGGTAGACTAAATAATGGTCCCCCAAAGATGGATATAGCCTAGTCCTCATATCTATGAACATTTTACTTACATGGTAATAATAACTTTTGAAATATTATTAAACTAAGAATCTTAAGATTGTCTAAATGGAGCTGATATAATCACAGGGATCTTTATAAGAGAAATGAACTATAACTCGAAAAGGTACCAGGACTTTCTGATTTAGGAAATTCCATGTTATCTAGATTGCAAAAGATGCTAAAATTAGGAGACTCACTATCACAGAAGCATGATTTGGAGAGAAAGTCATGAATATGGCTGGGCAACCTTTTGCTAGTGCCTCACAAAGATCGAAAGGTCAGAGTTCAATCCTACTGAGGACTCAGGGAGAGATTAGGCATGTGGATCAGCTTTCTCGGTAGAAGCAGGAATAAAAATGGAATTTCCAGAGAAGACATATGATGGACACTCTTGTCCAAAGGGATGAATTCCTGTGGCATACAGAGAAGGTTCACAAGTTCCTAAGGATGTTATATCACCAGAAATACTGCCAGCTTGGTCTACAAGGGATAGGCAAAATAACATTTAAAAAAATAATTTAAAAATTTTTAAAAGCTATAGGTCTTCCAAAATTCTACCAATCAGAAACAGTCCAATAAAACTACTCAACTGCAAACATGTACTAACTTTCAAGAAAAAAGAAGGATGACACTGAGCCTCAAGAGCAGGGGGCAAACTCAGGCCACAAATAATTAATAAAGTTTGAGATCTAATGTAAAGTTTGAGATCTAATGTAAAGTTTGAGGTCTAATGTAAAGTTTGAGATATAATGTAAAGTTTGTTTGCCTTGCTGGATTTTTAAATTTCATGAAACCAGTAATTTTTTTTTCCTTTCATTTACTCTCTTTTTGAACAAGAATAGTTATAATGGGTGCACTATTTCTGTCCTACCATTGTTTTTTAGAATAGATGGAGAGGAATTTTGCCTCAGAATGGTTCATACTCAAAGTGTCAACCATACCTAATTTAAATAATTTAGATGCTAATATTTGTGTCTCTTAAAACCAATGAGAGTTAGAGGGAATTTTGAATTGAGTTGATACTCTAATGGGCTGAAGCTTTGGAGAACCTTGGGATGGAGTGAATAGATTTTACATATAGAATAGATGTGACTATTTTCTGGGTAGAGAGTAAATTGTGCTTAAGCAAATAAATGACTCCAAAAGCCTTTCATGTCCTAACCCCCAAAATCTGTGAGATTCTCTTACATGGGAAAAGGTACTTTGCAATATTACTTTTTAAAATTAAGTTTCATTTAGTTATTCTATTAGTGAAAGAGACAGAGGGGGAGAGAGACACACACAAATATAGCACCCTCGATAATGTCTGGATGCTGCAAACTACTCCAGCCTCAGCCAGCCCAGACCATGGGCATGTGTGTGCCCTGAGTGTTCAGGGAGGTCTTGGGACTTGAACTGGGAATCTTCTCATATAGGATTAGCTTGCTAAACATTGCGTTTTACCACTAAGTCACTGTCTGACCCCTACAATGAGATTTTGAGATAAGAGATAATTGTGCACTATCCAGAGTAGACCCAGTGTAATTTCAGTGGTACTTGTAAGGGAGACCAGAGATGAGAGAGGAGAGAAGATGCTAATGCTATTACCTTATAGAAGAAGGAAAGCGTCACAAGCCAAGGAATGTACGTGCCCTCTAGAAGCTGGAAAAGGCAAGGAATCAGACTGTCTCCTGAAGCCCTGAGGAGTAACATAGCCCTGCCAACACCTTGATTTTAGAATTATGACCTCCAAAATTCTAAAAGAACAAATTTATAGATTTTAAGGTTTAGCTTCTATGTCTGTGGTAATTTGTTACACCAGTAATAGAAATCAAATACCATTTCTAACTTCTCAGTGGAATTCCCTCTAACTAACCTTTTACCGTCTACCATTTACTGCTCATTCTAGTAAAATGGTAGTCAGTCTTATTTTTAAAATGACATTTGAAAGAATGAACCCCTACCTTATTTCATCATTTGCTTTTCATCATGCTACTTCCCAGAGATGTAGATTCATCTTCTCTACTTCTCCTTCTTGTTTTTCTAAGAAGCTTTTGCCTTAGCGTGTGTGTGCTCACTGGAGAGAGAGACAGAGACAATGAGAGATAAAGTGAAAAATAACTCCCAGGAGGGTTGGCCACGCCACAAATGCTACTTCTCCATTCTCCTCTCAGGATCTTGGGTATGCATACACACAAATGTACCCAGCATGATTTTGAAGCCACCAGGTCCAGGATTTGAACTGTCATCGGCCATGTGGGACTCCAGTGGCATAACTACTATGCCATCTACTAGTCCTTCTGTTTCTCTCTCTCTCTCTCTTTTTTAAAAATAATTATGTATTTATTTAATCCCATTTGTTATTATTATCATTTAAATTTGACCAAAGAGAGAACGAGGGAGAAAGTAAGCTGCTGGGTCCGGGACTCAAACTGCAGTCGGTCATGGGGGAATGCAGCACCTTTAACCACCATGCCACCTGCTGGCCCCTATTTCTCTTTCTAACTCTAAATATTATTGGTCTAGTCTACTATTAGACCAAAA
Organism: Tupaia tana; assembly: GCA_026018925.1. Lineage (NCBI taxonomy): Eukaryota > Metazoa > Chordata > Mammalia > Scandentia > Tupaiidae > Tupaia > Tupaia tana. The sequence goes on along the minus strand of JAKSZU010000002.1, from coordinate 171,177,261 downwards.
TTGTCCCTGAAGCTCTTAATCCAAACATCCCCAATTATAGTCTACTGACCACCAGATCCAAATAACACTTTAGTCCTTGAATTACTGACCTCTCGGCAATGTCTGAGATTTTGTACCTGGGTTTCCTTTCAAAGGGGCCTCTTCTACTTTGATTCCAGCAACACAGTTCTCTTCCAAATTGACTTTTCTTCCTAAATTCCCAATCTTAATTAATGGTGATACCATATATTTGTAACTGCTCAAGTGAGAAATCTAGAGGCCATTATGGTCTTCTTTCTTCCCTCAGCCATCACTGAACTCTAGCTCATATGTCTAAAGTCTCTATTTTCTATCATATCACCTTTTCCACAGAGTAGAACGAGCTTCGTTTGTCCACATCCGATTTATTGCAACAGCCTACTTATTTCCTAACTCTGACTTGTTCTCGGCATTCCATCTTCCCCACTCTAGTTTACATGGTAAACTACTAGAGGTAGTTTCTCTCACAGGTAGACTTGATCATGTCACCCCTGGTTTAAAATCCACTCGCATTTTCTCATTGTTTTTGTGTTAGCTCTTCCTATTAGTCTTTTATCTCTTTTTAGAGCTCCCAAACACCATGGAGAAATGGTCTCAGATATGTATGTTGATTCAGAGGATCTAATACCAGTTCCTTAGGTATTAGCTTCAATATCTTGGATCAATGAATCAGCCTCACTTTGTCATCTGTAAAATGAACATAACATCACACAGAATGGTTAATGGATTAGATTAATTAAATTTTTTAAAGAGTCCGGTTATAAAGTAATAGGGCATAGATATCATTATTTTCTCTTCAGGAAATACTGAAAACCATAAATGGAGCATTAGATAGATAGCATGTTCTTCCCCAAGTTATAAAGCAAACGTATGTCTTAAAAGCTTTGTGTTGAATGACAATACATAATATCAAGCTGTGTACAACCACATATCATATTTTCTAGACATTTCTTCTAGATATTTACCAAATGTGTATTATTGAGGACCTACTATGTCCCAGGCAGTTTTTATACAGTGATAATAGAATCGTAAACAAAATTCCAAAGCTCCTCTCTTCAGAGCTAACTTTCTAGTGGAGAATACAAACAATAACATGAGAAGTAAAAAGTGTATTGCGTTAGATAAAGATAAGCTGTAAAACTACATTGAGAAGGGGTATATCAAATGTTGATGGTGAAATGTTACATTTTAGAAAGGCTAGCGAGAGGAAGTCCCACTGACAAGGTCACTTGACTAAAATCTGAAAGGAGGTCGGCCATTCTGTTTTCTTGGAGAATCCATGCCTGGCTGAGGGATAGCGAAGGCCTGAAGTTGAGTGAGATCCAGGGGCTCAAGGATCAGCAGAGTCAGCTGAAGCTGAAAGACAAGGGGAGAGTGGGAGAATATAAGGTCCCAAAGATAATGTGAGGAGGAATATCATGGATGACCCCAGAGATCAAAACGAGAACTGAAATTTTTACTCTAAATATGATGGAAAGGCATGTCTTGGTAACTATGTAAAGAATTCTGACTTTATTGAAGGTTTCTCACTTTTATTGAAAACCTGAGCAATTCGTGTACCTATGTTTCTTTTGCTTTGGAAAAGAAAAAATTTTTTTAAAGAAAAAAAATCCAGAAGTGGAATTTTGTATAATACTACTGTAACAATTGTATTCCTTAAGTGTTTGACAATCTAATACTATGTACTTTTCTTTTTGGTTTTTCTGTATTATGAATATGATTACTGTTCTAATGGCTTTTCTGACAGTTCTTTTATAAAACAAGATTAAGTCAAAATAGTTAAATATATTTGTAGGGTTATAATGACATAATATTTCATTGACTAGTTCATTCTATATCATGTTCATTTAGGCTTTCGTGTATAATCATTAGGATAATATTCAATATGAAAGCATAACTAAATCATAAATCATAAATACAAATGAAAATAAATAATACTCACAAATGCATATGCTGTATGTGTAGAAAACAAATTACCTATAAATGGTATCTATAATCTGTTTCACTTTTATCCTGCAGAAGGATTTCGTGATTAAAAAAAGCGTAACACTCAAGTGAAACCACACTCACAGTTCCAGAAGTCAAATGAGCACACTGTGTCTGTGATATTTCTGCCACAGGCTTTTTCAACACCTGTTGATCAGTCAATCAGAGGAAACCTCGGGGGCTGAAGATACGCCAGGTCTTTGGAAATTCCTTCCCAAAATAGTAAGAGCTGAGCAAATTGCTGTGCCAACAGAAGTAGATGATGGCCAGACCTCAGGATTTGGTGATAGAGCAACTGTCTTCGATGGTTGGCATACTTGCAATATTTAAATCCTTCGTTGGTCCAACAGCTGATTTCCTCCTTTGTCACATTCTTCCTTCCTTTCTGTTTTCCCAGGAGTGACAGCCAAATCCTTCCACATTCGCCTTCGTCAGTAAGCAGCCTCTGAAATTGTGATACAGCTGTCTGTAGCCGTCTGGCAACCAGCACTCCACTTGCAAGGTCCATAGTCCCTCCCTCGGTAATACCCATGAGGCATGTAAAATGTGCACTTTAAGAAAAATAAAAGATTGTTAGGGCTGTTTATAGCTCAAATAGGTGTCAAAGCCCTTTCTAAATATCTAAGTGTTTCGGTAGATTTGTGGTCTCCTTATAATGGGAGAAAAAAAAAAAAGTGTCCTGATGCAGTTTAGTGAAGTCTTCATATTTTTAAAAACATAAAACCAACATGGGTCAGTTTATTGAGGAGGATCCTAAATAACTGACTATAGTTTGAGTCTTGTCCCTGGCAACTTGAAAAACATTCTGGGCACATGTGTGTGGGCACCCCACATCCTACCAGGATGGAGAAATGGAAGGAAAGGGATTATGACATAACCATGCCCAATGGAAGGATGCCTTTTATTATTTTTTTTACTCTGTGTCTCCTTCTCTCTGTTTCTCTTTCATTCTGTCATGTACATGTGCCCTCTGGCAATTCAAAATAAAATCAATGAACAAGACCAAGAAATGGACCAAAATACATGTAGTTATTTGATATATGCTGCTATTTCGATGTAATGTTCTTTCCTTAGAAAATAAGACATGTGATTTCATGAACTCCATTATTAAATTCCCCAGTTTTCCACCATGAAGAATGTGCTAGTACTCCAGCAGTACTGCAGGGCTGCTCATCTGCATTAGTATTCCTTTTCTCACAATCTTCCTAGATATTTTGCCATGCTAATCGCTGTAGAGAAATCTTGTTTCCATTATTTTAGTTCTACAGGGAAAAATAATGTGCTTTTTTTAAAATCTTTTTTTTAGTTTGCTACAAGGTGCCTGTGCTTGCCAGAGAGTGACAGCAGCAGACAGAGGGGGCAGAATGGAGAAATCACCTCTCAGGAGAAACAACCATGCTGTACTCCTTTCTCCATTCTCTTGGGATTTGGGACATACATGCACATGTGCCTGGTGTGTTTTTCAAGCTACTGGTCCCAGGACTTGAACCAGTAAGTCAGCCATGTGGGATCCATCTGTCTTGATCACTGCACCACTGGCTGAACTGAAAAAAAGACTCTTTTGTTTGAGAGTATATGACATTTGTAGATATTTTATATAAAGAACTGATGATGTTACAGATAAATTCTTGTATAAAACAATATTGCATTCTACTTATTCCATTATTTCGTTCCCTTCTCTTCTACAGTTTGCTGCATATTATTTGCTAGTACTCCTTTCATTTTATCTCTTGTTATTATGTATTGCGTGAGTATAGATAAATATGTGTATGTATACGAATGCACACATGTGCATCATGTGCATGTACACACACACATCTTTGTATACGTTAATATATAGTGTTAAGGTAAAACCATTCTTTTTTTTCTGTTAAAGAATTATTTTATTTAGCTTTATTTATTTATTTATTTATTTTAATTTGACTAGAGAGGGACAGAAAGAGAGAGAGAGAGAGAGAGAAAGTCGCCAGGTCCAGAATTTGAACCGTGGTCGGCCATGTGGGAGTCTAGCGGCCTTAACCACCATGCCACCTGCCAGCCCCAAACCATTCTCTTCTCATTGCACAAATTTTTTTTAATTGGCAGTGCACATTGAATTTTGTCTAAAGACTCATTAATAATCTATGGAAATAACCATATGGCTTTCACTTTTACTTATTGATATGGTAAACATAATACTGCATCTTTAGATATTAAGCCAAATTTTTTAAAGAATTGTTTCATTTCACTTTATTTATTTATTTTTTATTTGACCAGAGAGGGACAGAATGGGAGAGAGAATTAAAGTGAGAAACCAAGCTGCCAGGTCCGGGACTCTAACAATGATTGAACATGTGGGAGTCCAGCATCCCTAACCACCACGCCACCTGTCAGCCCCTTAAGCCAACTTTTATAACTATAAAGCCCAATTATTCATAGTATATTATTCTTTTACTATACCATTCACTTTAATCATTTTCCCAGATTTTATATTACTATTCAATATGTACCTTTCCCTCCTTATTCAATTTGACATTATTGAATAATGATTTAATATGACATAATGATAATATCATAATGATGTTATTCTCTCTGTAAAGAAATATTAAGTTTATTTTGTTCAAATTCATCTCTGGGGCTGGTAGGTGGTGTGGTGGTTAAGGGACTCCCACATGGCTGTCCATGGTTAGAGTCCTAGACCTGACAGCTTGCTTTCTCACTTTCCCTCTCTCTTTCTCTCTCTTGCTCTCTCTGTCTGCTAAATATATAAAGTTAAAATAAAGTAATTCTTTAAAAAACATTCATCTCTATACTTATAAGGCAGATTAAAAATGAGGTTATTGACCCATTCAGTCACATACTTATCTGAATTGCTGAAAGTCACATAACTGACTGCAGATTTGGGTCTTGAGTAGACCTGAAACACGCCAGGCTCACACTTGCCCAAGATCTCGACAAACTGGAGAACCAGGAGATGGATATTATACTATAAGGAAATCCTATTAAGATGGCTATCTCTCTCTCTCAATAAAATAAATAAACTTTTAAAAATGAAATTATTATTATTATTACTTTTATCTACATTTATTTTATGCTAATTTTATTCCCATGCCATAAGTTTTTGTTTCTTCAGTTTCTTCTGGGATATCTTTTCCTTCTGTGCGACTTCCTCTTCTGGCTTAGAAACGATTTGCTCCTTTTTAGTGAGGATCATCTCAGTGTGGCAGGGGGAGCTCATGTGTGGGCTAATCCATCCATGAGCTCTGTAAATACAAAGGTGCATCTTGGGTGCCTTGTTCACTTGAATATGCTCAATGACCCGAGAATCTACGTTTAACCCCTTAAGTTCAGCATTACTTTCTGCATTTTTAAGCATGTGCAGCAAAAATTCAGCACTCTTTTTGGGCCACCGACCTTGTGTCCAGCCCCACTGTTTGGTCTGGGCACATCTACCAACTCCACCATTGTAACGACAGAATGGCACACACTGCTTCTGTAAAGTGACATCCTTCAGATACTTGGTGGCTTTTCAGATATGCATACCCTTGATGGCCTGGGCAGCTTCACAAGTGTTCTTAAAGTGAACACAAAGATTTGAACCTCTTGATTTGCGTGACTTTGTGGGATTCTCTGGGTCAAGTGAATAGCAAACCATTTTCAAAGGTCATCCCAGGCTACTTACAAGAAGAGGAAAACAAATTATTGAGACTTTCCGATAAATAGTGGATAGTGTGCAAGTGAGGGAGCACTTGTAAAGGTGACTTTGCATGCTTACATGAGTGTATGTGTGAATGTCAGTCTATCCATGCGGGGACTTGGGGGCCACTGGTTCAGCCTGTCCTAGAGAAGGAGGCATTTCTGCCATGAGGGCCCAGGCACTTTTTACTCCACAGGCTTTGAGATCATGCTATTTTGTGTGACTTACAAAATTCTCCTTGGGAATAAGCTGTTGGGAGCAGCCACTGCTGGGTACTGCCAGTGGTACTTGCCACTGCCATTTTCTCTGCCAAGCTGAACTACACAGTCCTGCTGATGGGACTTAAGTTCAGAGCCTGTGGTTCTGCCAGGGAAGGCTGTCACCTCTCTGACCAGGAGTGCCACTGATGCCATGAGGCAGAGACAGAGTGAGGGTTGCATCAGGGTAGGTACCAAGCACACCCACTAGGTGTGGAGAAAGCCAGTGTGGTACCTGCTGTGGAGGCCTCAGTGGGAGTGCAGCACCAGAGTCCAAGGCCGAGACTCACCAGATGGAGTGACACAAGTGCCCCTCCATCATCCCATTAGAGAGGAGAAGTACCCACCCGGATGGGTGGAGCTAGTACCACCGCTGCCATCGCTGCTTGGTGCTGGCACTTCTCGCTGCGCACGCTTACAGCACATCATTCTGTGGCTCTGACAAATCCTCCTCATAAAGTAGCCATTGGGAGCAGCCGCTGCCAGGCACCCAGCCTTGCTGCTGCCCCTCTCTATGCCAGGCCAGGCTGTACAGCCCCGCCATCAGTACTCAGGGTCCAGGGATGCTGGTGTCTGCCAGGGAGGGAGCTGTCACCTCCCCCACCTCAGGCTCCACTGGAACTGTGAGCCGGATTGTCTGAGTAGGCTGCGATGGGGCCAGGAGCTGGGCGTGCCTATGGGGATCAAAGAGCAGGCAGCTGGGGCAGCTCTGACTGCAGAGGATGAAGCAGGAGCACACCACAGCCCAGCACTGAGACTCATGGGCAGAGTGGAGTGCCCTACTGTTGCCCTTTCTGAGGCAAAGGATCAAGGCCTCTGCCGACAAGAAATACCCATCCCAGCATTTCTTTGGGAAGAAAAACTAATTAATGCCTCAGGAGCAAGATGAGCCTGATGAAGTACATGAAAAAAGCAGCAGGATTTTCTGGAA